>JAEQML010059834.1:0-28063 GCA_016904865.1 Pissodes strobi | reverse complement strand
ACATTTAAAAAGACAAAGCTGACATGTGTCTTGCTTTTTTAAAACACCATGTATACATTGAGACAGGAAATAAATTATTCCAATTTAAAAGATAATATAGATATTCCCATTTAAGGAGTTATCTCGATCACCCTGTATATATATATTTTTTAAATAAATTGAAATTGGCAATTGATTGCCTTTGGCTCTACAAAAGTTTACAAATTCTTAGAACCTCTTCGGCTCTGGTTCCAGGGTGCAAACAGCACAAGTGCTAGTTTAGTGACCCTAACGAAGCTGAAAAACCTAAAGAAAACTGGAAAACGGTCGACGTTTCGAGGATCAAATCTGCCCTTGTCGTCAAGAGCGAACAAATCTAAAAATGAAAATGGTTAGTAAATGTAAATAACAGTAAAAAGCTATCGCAAAGCTTGTCAAGTTTTTAATTGACTTTGACAAGATGGCAATAATAATGTCATAGCTTATAATTACTGGATAGTTGTCTATTTAGGTAAGTGTAATAATGAGGTGATATTTCGTATTGTGCGTTTAGGAAGAATTCAATTATTTTTGTTGAAAGATTTAGTTAATTTTTAAATGTCCCTTGTCAACTTCAGTGTTTAGCAAAGGTAACCATGTGCTGTTAAAGCTATCAGAAGTTGAAGCAACACATACATCTTTATTTAATAAAATTAAAGCACTTTCTTTAATTTTACGTTTTTTAGATGATGGTTCGTTTGCCAAAATACTTGAAGCGTTCCATTGTATTCTGTGATTGTTATCAAATGCATGTTAACAAATATGTTATTTGTGAAGTTGTGTATTTTTAATATAAATTTGATGTTCTTTTATACGTTTTGATAATGGTCTACAGGTTTCCACTATATAAAATTTATTGCATTCACATGGTATTTTATAGATAACATTTTCAGTAATTTCATTTTCATTGAGAGGTTTTGTCTTTGTTAGTTTTGATCTAAGTGTTTTCTGTTTTGAAAATAGTACGAATGTTAAATTTATTACCTATTAGTTTTATTTTGTCTGATAAACCAGGAATATATGGAATAAAGAGGTTCGTAATAGGTCCATTTTGATTTTGTCCAATGTTTGGTTGTTCAAAATCAATAAAGCATTTGCCAATGAAATCAATAGGATAGTTATTATTAATCAAAACATTGGTTAAAACATTTTTTCTTGTGTTAAAATTTTGATTATTACAAATTATTTTCGTTCGATCATATAGACTTTCTACGACCACCGTTTGGACCATGGGTGATTTGATTTCAAATTTAAATATCTGTTTGTAGGTATGTGTAGGTTTTCTGTATATTTTTGTCTCGAAACTATTTAAGTCTTTTTTATAAGAAAGTCAAGAAATGAAAGTTGTTCATTAATTTCTCTTTCTGTAGTGAATTTGATTGTAGGTTTTTTGGTGTTAATATGATTTAGAAAATCGTTAAGTAAATGCTCGTTATATGGATAAATTGAAAAAATGTCATCTATATAACGCCACCAAATTAAAGGTTTGTATTGATAATTTTCAACAAAATTTAATTCAAAATTTTTCATAAATATGTTACTTAATAAAGGTGATAAAGGCGAACCCATAGCCATACCATTGTTTTGTTGATAGTAATTGGTATTGTATTGAAAATATGTAGATTTTACGCAAAAAGTAAGTAATTCAAGTATGGTGTCAATATTAAGTTTTGTACGTTCACCAAGGTTAGTATCATTTGCTAATTTGTTTCTTACAATATTTAAAGTTTTATCAACAGGTACGTTGGTAAAAAGACTAACAACATCAAAACTTGCCAGGGTATCGTTAGGATTTAAATTGATGTGTGATAGTTTGTCTAAAAAATGTTTAGTTTATTATATATCAGCTGGTCGTGTTAGCAAGTGGATTAAGAATGTTGAGTAGATATTTAGCAATTGGTTGAGTTGGTGAATTCATACAGCTGACTATTGGACGTAGAGGAATATTTAGTTTATGTATTTTTGGTACTCCATAAAAATGAGGTATTTTACTATTGTGTGGTGTCAGTTTGAATCTTTCCATGTCATTGAATTGATTTTTGTGTTTTTTAACATATTGTATATCTGTCTCTCAATACGTCCTGTTGGATCATTACTTAGTATTGAGTAATTACCGTCATTTAAAAGAGACATTATCTTTTCATCGTAAGTAATGCAATTCATTATTACAGTTGAATTATCTTTATCGGCTGGGAGAATTTTAATAGTGTTATCTCTTTTTAATGATTGTAATGCTCTTTGTCCTGTGTATGTTAAGTTTTGTTTAATATTAAATGGTTTTTCTAGTGTGATTTTAGTTCTAATTCTAAATTCGTCTTTATGTTCTTCTGGTAAGTTTTGTGTTGTTTCTTCAATTGCTGAAATTATGTCAAACTTAGGAACGATTTTGGGTGTAACTGAGTAATTTAAACATTTAGAAAGAACAAGTTTATCAATATCGGATAATACTCTATCAGACAAATTGATTACAGTTTTTCCAATTAAGTCGTTATTTTTGGCATTGCAAATTTCTTTGTTTAATTTTTCTTGAATGAGATTAATAAATTTATTTATATGAATACGCTCTTGTTTATCAAAATTTATTAAATAACTGTTGTGAACACACTTGCAAATATGATCGAAATCAGTAGGTAAAATTTGGTTTTGTGTTTAATTTTAAATTATTACTTTCTTTTTCAATTTTACATTTATTAAATCTATGAAACTGTAATCTTTCTCGTAACAGAGAAATTACGTTTAATCGATTATTACGTTCAAAAATTGCCCAGCCCTAGTTTTTTTTTATTTTGTTTTTCATTTAAGACAATATATTTGTCATGTTTGCTCTGTTTCCTGAACGTTCATGAGTTTTAATTTTGCCGAGCCACATTGCAATCATTTTTAAACAAACTGTAATGCCACGCCAAATCTACCATGATTTTTCTTAATGCATCGTCTTTAACCCTAGAATCCTATCGCTATCAGTAGGTTCTTAATACTATGGACACGTAAAGTTTACATATATTAAAATACAAGTAATGATTTTTAGTAATAACTGTTAATGCAAACAGTTATAAAGATAATTAATAGTATCATTAATTCTTAGTTAAAATAAAAGTTAAAAGTTAGTTCTTTAAGAACAACTCTGACACGTTTTGACTTGGTGTTCGCCACAAACTGGTTTTTTGCATTTATTGCAGTACATTTTTATCATTATTTTCTTTGAGCTGGGACATTAAACTTATCTTATGGGAGTATTTCCCCGGATTTTTTTTAATTACCGTGGGGAATAAGTTTAATGAAACTGAAGGACAACACATGCGTGGTATAGCTGCAGAGGAGTTTTTAAACAAATGCGTAATTTTTACGTAGGATTCTAGGGTTAATGAAGGATGTAATCTATTGAGAAATTATTACTACCAAAGTTTCCCATATGATACGCACTTTGGCGCGCGCACCATATGGATAAAGTTGTTTGGTATATCCAGTGCGTGAAGTGTTATACCAATCTGAAAAGTTCAAAATATATTCAGCGCAAAAACGTTGGAATATAACATGATTACTGGTTACCGGAACATCTATTATATATTTAATATAATCAATTTCTAATAAATACCTAAATTATTATTAACACGAATTGTAACTTTGAAAAATGTCTTTAAATAGGTTTTAACCAACTTATTCCTTAACGTCTGTTATTGTTTTACCTATTACTTCTGGAAGCCGAGCCGCTTCTTCTAAATATGTCAGTTAGTCTCTCCTTCAAATCTCTTTTGCTTCCCTTTTCCTCATTTATATCTGTGTTTGAATTACTTTTCGAACTAATCTAGAAATAAAAAATATATTTTCATGATACCTACGCTTTTTGATGATGCAAACTAAAAAATAAATATGTGTTTGTTAAGAAGAAGACCGACACAATAAGTTAAATGAGAAACCTGCTTTTAACATAAAATTATTGTAACTAGCATATCATTTTATTTATAAAAGAACAATACCTTGAGTTGGCTGGCATCAGGAGGATCTCTAAAATAAAGTTTAGGAAAGACCATACTAGCTAGTATCCCGCATAACTTATTGCAGGAATGGTGTTGTCGTAAGTTTTAGTAAAGACAGTCGCTTATTAAATTGTACCTCCAAAGTTTGGTTTATTTTTGTTGAAAAGTCTCACAAGGTTAACCGAGATGTCCTTTATTAAAGGTAAGTTCAGATAGGTACGTCAATTTATTTTATGGGAAGAAGTATCACAAATCAAAAGGTGCCGGTCTTTCCCAAAACAAATGTTTTTTGTTTATATCACTTTTCAGGTTGTGCCTATCTTTCCCAAAGTATTTAAGACTTTTTTTTTGAAAGCTAAAATAATATAACCGACACAGACATATTTTTGTCAAAAGGTAATAAAACAGCTGAGTACTTAAATAGCTATTTATGGCAATAAGTAGATATGAACTTTATTAATTTATGCTTGTATAATTTGTGCGACTGCGTAGTACGAATGAGCAATCGCATAAGTATGGTAATAAAGCGATAACACACGCATATTCTACGTCCCAAAGGGTGAATATAAATGGTAATTATAATTTAAGTTGGTCATAATTTATTCAGGACACCAGAAACTAACCCAACTTAATAATCGAGATGAATGGCGGTTGTAAAAATGTGGAAAATAAATCAAAAATAGTTTTTTTTTTATGGCAGTGGCACACACACACACACTAAAGGGAGATCCTATAGCGCTCGACGAGCGATGTGTGTGCGAAGATGTTGATTGGCACGGTTCTTGAATAGTTGTAAGTTGTAATTAGTGGGAAATAGATGTCATGGGAGTGAGTTCCACAGTGATGCAGTGCGCCAGACAAAGGAGTTCTTGTAAAGCGATGTTCTAGGTGTTTCCAGTTGTACGACGAACTAGTGCGCTCTTGCCGTCTGTCGCGACTGTCTGGCAGTAGTTGCCAGGGGCGGGATGAGGCGGGCCAAATCCTGGGAACATCTCCTGTGAAAGTATCTGTAAAACAGAGACATCTCGGCAACATATCTGCGGTGTTCCAGACTATCCAAATTCCGGGTCAACTCCGGGTTGCCGACGAGACGCACAGCTCTCTTCTGATTGGAATCCAGCAGCTTTAGGGTGTGCTTTGGTGCGGCACCCCAGATATGTGAGCAATATTCTAAGCACGGTTTTATTTGCGCTTTGTAGAGCAAGAGCAACTGCTGCGGTGTATAGAATTTTTTATTGCGAAATAACGCACCAAGGTCATGCCAGGACATAGTGCTGTTGCCCGAGACACCCAGCAGTCCGATTGACGAGGATAAAGGAATGGTCGATCCTGCCATAATGATGTCTCTTGGTAAACGTTGCTGCTTGGGTCTGTGCTGCATTGAACTGGAACAAATTTCGGTCGCCCCAAGTTTGAACTTTCTCCAGGTCTTGATTAATGTCTGCGGTGATGAGTCTCAGTCGCTGGTAAGAGTTTTTAAAGTCGGAGACAAGGGTACTGTCATCTGCAAAACTGTAAATAGGAATATTCGTTTCGATTAGCAGGTCGTTATATAGATGAAGAACAGAGTTGGTGAAAGTATTGCGCCTGAGACACGCCCGCGTTGATGGTGAATGTGTCTGAGATGTGTCCATCGACTGCAACGTGCAGAGACTGGTTCTTAAGGAAACTGGCAAGCCAGCTGCAGAGAGAGGCTGACAGTGCGAAGGACGGCAGCTTGTTGAGCAGTCCGTCATGCCAAACTCTGTCAAATGCCTTCTAAATACCAAACGCAATCGCTCGAGACTCTCCGTTGTTCTCAATCGCCCTACTCCATATTATATGAGTGACATAGGCGAATATATCTGCTGTCGATCTCTATTTGCGAAAGCCGTATTGATTATCGCTGATTATTCTGTTGTTCTCGAGGTACTTGAGTAGTTGCTGATTGACTACACGTTCCATGACTTTGAAGATAATTGGAAGCAAGGTAATTGGGCGATAGTTTGAAGGTTTGGTTTTCTTGTCTTTTTTTGGAACAGGTTGCACTCGAGCGACTTTCCAAGAGGATGGGTAAATCCCTTTTCCGTAAGAGAGATAAAAGAGCCTGGAAAAAACGGGTGTTAGTTCGTTGGCACAGTTCTTTAGGACGAAGGCAGGTATTCCATCCGGTCCTGATGCCTCTTGTTCTTTAAGGATTTTGCGAATATCACGGTGATGAAACTTGACCTCCACCATGGTAGTGTTGGTGTGCGATATGGTGGGGAGAGTCCTGCCTTGGGGGACGTCTAAGATAGAGTGCGATAAAAACATTTTGGCGAGCATGTTTGCTTTTTTCCTTGGCTGTAGTCGCCGTGATACCACTTTTGTCCTTCAAAGGTGGGAGAGACGCTTTTGTAAAGTTGCTACTTACTTATTTTGCTACCGACCAGTTTATTCTTAATCCTTTGATTGTGTTTGTCCTTAGTTTCGTCGATGACAAGTTTGCATTCGTTTCTCGCTTCGAGAAAAAAATTGCGATTTTCAGCAATGTGATTTTGCTGCCAGTACTTGTAGGCTTGCTGCTTCCTACCTACAGCTCTTTCGCATCCTCTGTCGAACCAGGGGTTTCCTTTTGATGGTAACTTGATGGAATTTAGGATGTATGCTTGCATTCCGAGGAGATTACTTGCGTGATCTCTTCGCAGCAACTGACGGGTCGTCAGTGCCAAAACAGACGTCGAGTTAAGGAAAATCTAGGTAGAACTTCCTTAGATCGTTCCAGTTTGCAGAATTGTAATGCCAGATTTTGCGAAGCAATGGTGGATCCTTCTGTATGAGTGGAAATTCACAAACCGTTGTAACAAGCTTGTGGTCGGAACTGTAATTGTGTACTGGTCATGATTGGTGGTTAGAAGAAGATCCAGGAGGGCGGCGAATTCGCCCCTCTCTGAGATTCGACTAAGTTCATCTACAAGTTGAGTAAGCCCGCAGCTGATGGCAAATGCTTCAGCCTCTCTACCTTCGTTGTTGGTCTTGTTGTGATGTTTACGCCAGTTGGTGTTGTGGGCATTGATGTCTCCCCGAAGGATTATTTCTGAACTGGGGTGATCAACCTGTATTGAGTCAAAAGTGGAAGGTAGTGCTTTGGTAGGTTCGACATATAAACTTGGTTAATCCCTTGGCGGTGAATTTGAGCCACATGACGTTAAGGTTGTTCGGTTCGAGTGTTTCCTCGCGGTGGCATGAAAGGTCGCTTCGGACAAAAAGGCATATTGCTAACTAATGTCTAAATCGGGTATGTAAGTCATTGTATTTAGGCCTCTTATGCTGCAGAAATCTATTCTAAATTGGTTCGGTATCTTTGCTGTCTGTGAAATGCAGAATAAAGGGCGCCCAGGGCCACCCAGCGCCCGGAGATCCGAATCGCCGGGGAGTTTACCTCCGGAATATTTTGATCCTGGAAGCACCATCATGTCCATATATTCCTACTATGGAGCCCAGGACTACCAGCGCGGAAGCGGAACCTGATTTGGGAAAACCACTTAGCGCTTCCCACTTCTGGTGGGGTGGTCTTTCACCAGACGATGCGAGTAGGCGCATGCATCTACCACCTGGGGCCGTTTCCACTGGAAGCATCGGCCTGAGACTCATTCCTTTGGTGGTCCCTAGTCAGACAGGGGTAAAAATGGGATTTGTTGGATCACTCCCCAGGGATCAGCTCCATACTTTGAGGTTATAAAAACGCGTGCAGTAATAAACTTCCTATCTCACACAAAATGAGTGGGGTAAGAAATAGATGAATTTACTTTATCATTAATGAATCGATATTCCTGTTTATTTAAATTTGGTGCGCACGAAAATTATGACCGAGAAACAATATAGGCGGACTGATTTGATACTTAAATTATCAACAGAAAATATTGGACTAAAACAGAGCTTTATCCACAATACCGAAACAGAATTTTTGCACTCGACGTGCGTTTCGCATCAGAATAATTAAGTTTTAATCATCTCCTGATGATGCTAACATGGTTAGCGAAACGCGGGTCGAGTGCAAAATAGTATATTAATATACTACTTAGTCGAGAGCATATTTTTTCGCATGAGCACGAAGTTAAGAAACGACCCGTTTGCGGAAAGTTTCCTAACGTGCGAGTGCGCTAAATGTCTTTTAAAACGTGTATTTTATACTATTTTTCATGTTTTTTAATAAAAAACATTAATTTATTCTAGTCCCGATCAGCAGTTGCTTGGCCATCTTGTCATTTTTAACGTCTTTATTAGTAGAAATCCCATTCAAAGCGGAGTCGCAATTTTTGCTAGTGGGCTTTGGTATTACACAGTTTTGCTAATATCATAGCGACCAGTCGACAAAAACAGTGTCGGAAAGATGTTCTATTCAACACTCCTTTGTGTGCCAAATTGGAATCATTTTGAACGCAAAATAGAAAAATTCTATTTCGGTATTCTGGATAAAACTCTGTTTTGGTGCATTTTGCCGAAGGTTCGAAGCCCCAACATAGGACTAAATATTGGGGTTCATAATGTAGACCAGTCGATATGGTAAATAGGTACTTATTTTAGGCACAAAAAAATTGAGCCAATTAATTTTAGATTTAGATCAATAGAACAAAAAGGCAGTTCATATAATTTAGGCTTAAATGATAAACACTCTTCAGGAGAAAAGCACAGTTTGGATTGGAGAGAACAACTGTTCAGAAGAAAAAGATTGTTCAGTGAAAAGTACTATTTAGGACAAAAAGCCTGTGTAGAAGAAAAAGAATGCGGAGAAAAAAAATACTTAGATGAATTACTCAATTATTTCTCAGATGAAATCCAATGATTACTATGCCAGAAAAAAATGTTTACCTCCGGCGGCCCTGCAGGATTTTTTAACTTAATTCGCTGCAAATTTTCTTCCTACCAAACTTAAACCTCTCCCATGAAGAAACCCTAGCTACGGCCCTGCAATAAGTAGATTTTTATAGATAATGGACAGCAAACTACATTTGTCAATCCAAAGAGTAAGCCGATAGTTGGATAACATGGCTTGCCAGAAAGGTAATAACTATAAAACAATGCTGTATTTTCATGAAAGGTTTTTTATAACTATGATTATAAGATAAAAATATCGATGTATACCTACTAGATTAGGGCTATAAATCCCGATTTAATGCGGTAATGAAAGTAAATTTTATTCATATTTAAGTACTTTTATTTTAAAACTTATTTATTTATTTTATTTTTGTTGCAGACTTATCAATAATAACACATAGACTACGCCCAAGAAATCTTCCGAGACCAACAAAATATGATCCTTTTGGATCAAAATTTTCAGACATGGATCCAACTTAAAAAATGCATCCAGTTCATCATTAGTTCCAGTTTAAGCAGCAGCAATAAGGAAACAACTAGCCAGTTTACTCATAAGTCTGTTAAAGTAATTAAAATTATAGCATCATTTATGCAAATTGTTTGTCAAAAATAGTTTCACGAAAGAAAATCGCCGAAGAACAAATTACGCGTTCTATTCTTTCAAGGACCTTGAGAGAGAATTCAAGTACGGATAACCTTTTTTAATATCAACCTAACACTGAAATTATAAGAATTGTAATAGAAAAATGAAAGCAAACATCTTCTGGTATTGTAATAAAAGGTAACAATAGAAATCACAAAACCGTTGCTGATGGTGTAAAGGAAGAGGTAAGGGCTCATATAAACTCTATTCCGCCTTGATAGTCGCTATTGCCGAGCTGTTATGACTAGGGAATATGGAAAAGGTACAAAAACGATTGTATAGCTACATCATGATTATAAGGAATTTTGAGAGCCCCAAGGTCTCTCTTCTGCCAACTACCAAATGTGTTATGAAATATTTGTAAACGGGTATAATACAATCCCGCTTTTCGGCCAAAAAGATGCGTGTGAATTGGAAAAGAAATTGAATCGTCATATGCAGAAACCGCACATGTCCATTTTTGGTCCAAACGGGGTTATGCCAAAAAATAACTCTACGTAGGTAATTACATCGTACTATATATAAACAGCACATGTCCACGTCATAGCTTAGTTTTAAACGATGACTAGTTTAAAGCATATTCTGCAGAAACGGCACAAGTCCCGGACATGTGCGGTTTCTGCTGAATAAGAGATTTCTGCATTTCGCGCAATTGGTTCGACTGGGTGGAAGTGTGGTTGGGTTTGACGGTTTTAGAAGGTAAACATAGCATAAGTTAGTTGTTTGTTGTTTAGCAAAGTGTTTAAATAATAGTAGTGTGAGATGGAGCCAGCTAAAGATGAAAATAATAC
The DNA here is from genome assembly GCA_016904865.1 of Pissodes strobi. Taxonomy (NCBI): domain Eukaryota; kingdom Metazoa; phylum Arthropoda; class Insecta; order Coleoptera; family Curculionidae; genus Pissodes; species Pissodes strobi. The sequence continues at coordinate 17,798 of JAEQML010059834.1, read as the reverse complement.
TTCCTATGGAAAGAGGAATGCGGATCCTACAAATTATTAACGAAATATTATCAAAAAGTCCAGTGTAAAGGGAGAACCTTACAAAAACTACAATGGAGATAATATTCCTGGTAGAGTATTGGGCCCTCCTTGCAGGTTATTTTATATATTCTTTTTTAGTGTTTGGTGTATTAAATCGGGTTTTCTTCTAGTTGCAGAGAAAAATGTTTTGATAAATTCACCAACCAGGAGCTGCAAGCAAATTTAAGTCGCTTTTATTCTCTGGATAGTAAAGACCATCAGGATATTTTTCTACAAGGGCTAATACAGATTTCTAATGTGTACAGGCGCCGCGCAAGAGTCCAAGTTGGAAATAAACCATAATCCAATACCTTTAACTACTTCGCCTTGAAAGCGTCAGCCAGAATTGAGATTTCTTTAAAGGCGTTTTCCTCAATTAACAGTGTAACTTTAAGTCGAGTTAGAAGAATAAAAAATCTTGGTATGGAAAATCGCCAAAAGACTTGCGTGGTCTAAATACCAGTGGTAATAAGTTTGGTGAAGATGTTCAACTCGGAGTTTATAGATGGGCTATTAGACACACATTTAAACTTCCACACCCAGGAAAAACTTCACCAGTTTTACCATCTGGAGTTGCATATCCATTTAGCAAAGTTTTTATAAAACCAAAAAAAAAAACTTCAGGATATAAGACAATGTATGGCATTCGTAGAAGCGAAATATCAAGAATTTTATAATTCAATACTTCTTTGGCCTGTTATTGCTAATAATTAAATGCAAGGTATGTTTTCATCAGTTTGAAATAAACAGTCACGTTTATATTGGAAAAGTTTATTTATTTTTCCCTTGGCTATGCAGGATGCTCACATGTCCTTTTTTTAAAAAAATCGAAGAATCAAAAATTCTTTTTTACCAACAAAATTTAATATGTTGTCCTGTTACAGATACCCTTAATTAATTTTTGTAACTATTAAACCAAATATATATAATTTTTTAAAAGTAATAAAATGTGCTGTTTCTGCATATGGCGATTCAATTATTGAAGAAAAGTACGAGATTCACTTAAAGGAAAAGACCCTCTTTGAAAAAGAAAGTGACAAGGCATCCAACCAGACACCATTGTATATGATCCTCAGTCCGTGTTGCCATATCCATGGAATGTTCTGACTCCATAAATTCTCAATCTTTAACCAAGTTTTCTGATACTCTTAGTGTACTGCAGGAGACTTCTAGCTTCGTTATATTGTACAAAATTTTATTTGCAACTTCCTTTTTATTGTTAACGCTCTCCGCTACAGTTCCGCAATAGTTACAGATTTCCATCCCCCATGTCGCTTGAGAGCAAAGAGATCAACGCCAGTATTTGCTAATAAAGTGGCCGATGTTCTTCTTAGGGAGTGTCCAGTATAATACTGCTTAAAATTTTCAAAGTTCAGAAAATTAGCAATTTTACTTTGAATTGAAGAGATCGTGTTTTTTTCCGACAGGGTGATTTAAGCAATTTCCATTTTGATATCGCATGATGAAGCGAGGATTAAAATTCGTATGTCAATGTAATTTTGAACTATTTTGAAATAACAAACCTTCTCATCGTCACTTTTAGTCACTGTAAATTTACGTGCCATTCCATTTTTGGAATCAGAAATATTAACAATTATAACTTCATGCCTTAATTCAACATTGCCCATTTTCATTACACCGAGTTCATTAGAACGGTACGATCCAGCAAGTCCCATTACTATTACAACCTTCATCATTATATAAATATCATCGGGGGCTTGAAACAGGAACGTATTCACATTTTCCCTGTCAAACACATTGGATTTTTTAGGTTTATACCCGTCATTTCTTCTTTTTAAAAATGCTCGAAGTTCACGATACTTGTAAATATCTTTGTTTTCCTCTATGAAAAGGATGGACTTCAACATGGAATATTCACACCATAAGCTTGATGAAGACTTTAATACAGCAGATTTTTCGTGAAAGTACGCCAAAAGCACGGTTTCTGAAACTACAGTAGCAGTCTGTAGTTTCAGAAACCGTTGCTTCATACCTCTTCCTCGATTTTCCTGGCAGCAGCGACAGACAAGCGATATTTGCTGATTCTTCTATATCCATTTGGCTATTATACAAATCAATAATTTCAATTTTTTTACAATTTTTAATAATAAACTGTCGCTCGTTATTGATAAAAAAAAGAATGTTTATGACGCTATAGAAACCGGACAGAGCTGTCTTCATAATTTCATGCGAAAAGTATGGAATTAAATTAATAAAAATCCCAGAATAAATTCTGCAGGGAGGAGAAAAAATCTTCTTACTTCACGGGATGTAAGTACATTTAATAGTCTCGAACTATATTGTCATTTCTCGCAATCGCTCGGGCACAAAATCGTACTCGACTAGTAAATGTCACTTCATCCCTTGTGGTATAAATAACTATAACGATATCTAACTTAAAGTCTAGCAATGTGTTTTGTTATATATGGCACAAAGCCGATGCACATAGAAGTTTGAATAAAATTGCATGGTGCGTTTTAATTTTTTTTCAAATTTAAATGAGAAACCAACTAAGTTAACCGATATCATATTTTGCAGTGACAGCTGTGTGGAGCGAAGCAAGAGCCGACATATAATTTCTTTATATTTTTATGTCGTTTCAAAGCTTAAAAAATAATTAAAGTCGATAAGCCATAAGTATCTAATAACAGGACGCACACAAAATAAGGGTGATGTACATTCTGTTACGGGAAAGCAAGTACCCGTTACAAAAAAATCTACCCCTATCTATGCACCCGAACAATACATCATCCTTATTAGACAAGCAAAAAAGACTAGAACCATACAAATTTTAGAGTCCACACATCAAGATTTTTATGATTTTAAGAGCTTTTCCGACTTTTTAAGTGTAAAGACTGGCTCTAAGGATCAAAATTGGGCATCTTTAGATATTTCAGATATGAAAGTACTAAGTCATATGAGAAAGAAAAAATATTAACATTTATGGTTTTAAATCCTACAAGAAAATCGCACAATGCGCACAAGCTGAAAAAGGATTAACTACACTGATTCAGAAAAATTATATTCCTAGTTTTTATAGTCAGCTTCACAACAGCTTATAAGTACATACTTAGACTGATGTTCATATTACATCGGTAATTTTGTTTTTTAGAACAAAATATTGTTGTTGCTTTGGCAGGCAGTTTAATCTATTGAAACTAGGTACTTAACGTCCTTTATGGTGCTAGAGAAACAATTTTAGTTTGGGTTTTACCCTAAAATGCTGTTTTTTTGAAATTTTTAGGAATATTAATGACAAAAGTATCTTTTTGTAAAAAAATAGTGGAAACTAATATTTATATTAAAATCGAATGTAAACATAATATTTTAATGTAGACATAATATTTTAGTAGCAGAAGGAACCGTTAGTATAGTAAAATTAATAATTGAACATGCAATGTACCTACATTGTTGCCTTGCTAACTCTGTTGGCCTTTATACAGCGTTGCCTCAAAACAATACATTTTCAAGTTGTGACGGCCTTCTCACGGTCTTAATCACAATATTGCCTTACCTTTGGTGTCAAACATTTTGGAGTTGAAAAGATTCCTGGATCTTGATCGTCAATACTTCTAGATTTAGTTATTTTCTTTAATTTACCCATTAAGCTTTTTTTCTTCTTGTTGTCTCCGATGTCACTTTGAACCGATCCTCCTGATAGTCTACTATCTAAACTAGAATTTCTCATCTGTCTTTTACTGCCAGATTCAAATGACTGTAAACTTGATGAACTATCTGTATTCACATTTCGCCATATCTTTTGGTCTGATTGAATATTATGTTCAAGAGACAAGCTTCTTCGACGTAAGTTTCCTTCATGCTCATTAGAATTTTGCTTTCTAATAAGAGTGTTCTTATATCTTGCACCTCCAGTGCTTTCCATATCAGAAACACACATTCCCATTCTCTTTATTCTTGTTTTTTCCTCTTCATCCTCGTGGAATTTATGTAGTTTTCTAAGATCTTCTGTGACTTGAACCACTTTATGCAATATTTGTTGAATTTGCTGCTGCTTTTCTTCAGTACTTAAATAACTTTCGCTAGAGTCTATAGCTGGAGAAGTTTCTCTCGATTTCGATTTAGTTCGCCTTGGTGGTGTGGGGGTATATGGAACTTCTTGTCCCTTCGAGAAAAATAGCTCTGGAGCGAACTGCTTCAACGTATCGATCTGCTCAATAATCATTTTAGTTTTTTTTTCACTGTCGTAGTGCGTTCGTCGACAATCAATTTTCACTAATTTGAATTCTTCTCGCTCCTTTTCAAAACGTTCCTGTTCCCTCCTAAGTTTTTCGTTAGTAGTTCGAAGTTTTGCGTGAGCATCTCGTAATTCGAGAAGGTCATATTGCAACTCGGTGAGCTTCTGTTTCGTCTCGTTTTGCTCTTCTTCCGCCGATTTTTTAAACTGATCTTGCTTTCTTTTTGCTTCCAATCGTTCTTTGTCTCTTTCTCTTTCTACCTCAAATAGGGTTTGCCTTAAATCTCTGGCAAGCGTTGCAGTTTCTTGAAGCAATCTTTGTTGCTCCTCCCGTTCTTTCTGCCAAGCAAGTTCCATTTTAGTTCGTAGACCCATTATCTTGGTTCGCCCACTATTTAGAACCTTTTCTTCTTCTAATTCGTTGACTTTTGAATGAAGCTCTGACATACGAACCTCCCATGATGACCTTTCAGATAAGAGATCTGTTTTTAATCTTGAACTTTCTAAGCGGGCTTCTGATAACTCGTCTTCCATGCAATTTATCTGTTGTTCTAATGTGGCAACTTTACTCTTACATTCTTCAAGCTGAAACGAAACAATTTATATGTCAACTTACATTAAAACATCTATTCGGTATGGTCGAGTCCGATACGTAGTTTAAATTATGTTGATTTAAAATTATTACATTATTTTAACTCAAATTTTAAGATTATTTTGTTTGCCTTAATATTTTGAGGATTTGTAGAAACGGCGTGAGTGCACACAACCAGAAAGAAATATTTGCACTATTGTTAATTTTATTAAGTTCTCATATTTGAGCAAATGTCATTACCTCATCATAATGCAGTTCCTCCTCTGGTTTTCTAACAATATTTAATTTTGAGAATTGTTTATATTCCCTCATGGTCCTTTGAGCGGCTTCTAACATATGCTTATAGTTATCACTTTCTCGCTTAAATCGTAGAACTTGATTTTGTAAAGATTGTAATTCTTGATTTACGAGACTTAACTGGCCTTCGTATCTCATCTTGCATTCTCCAACGTCAACTATCTTGGTCTTTTCGGCATTGTTTAATCTATAAATTAAAAGATAGCTTTATTAAGTAGTTTACTTTTAAAAGTATGTATCTTACTGTATTCGCAACTGCCTAATTTCTTTTTCCATTACAGACGAGCTGGCACTAATATTTCTTTGAACCCTGGTAATTTTTTCATAATCATCAAGCTTTCGCTTCAGTTCATCATTTTCTCTTCTCATATAATTAACTTGGTCATGGATAACATCATACTCCTTTTTAATTTGATCTACTTCTGATTGTTTCTCTTCAAGCAATGCTTTTAACCTTTGCTTGTCATAATTTACTCCAGACATTTCTTTAATCTTCTGTTCCATATTTAACTTTTCTTTTATCCAAGTATCTTGCTTAGTGTTATATGTTTCTCTTAGAGTCTTCAGCTCCATCTCTAGTTGGTCTTGTTCCTTTTTCAGATTTTTAAACTGACTGAAAATGTTGCCGTAGATAAAGATATCAATAATTAAACTTACCAAAGACCATCATACTTATCTAAAGTCTCCTTTTCCATAACTAATTTAGCCTTAGTTACCACATGTTCTTCTTCTAGAACTTCGTATTTTACTGCTAAATCATCATATTTCTGTCTCTCCTTGGTTATGCAATCGTTTAGTTCTAAAACAGACAAAAATATCATTTTGCATATTTTATCTAATAATTTTAAATTTATTACTTTCGATAGATCTCTGGAAGCCTTCAAGCTCCAATTCGCATTTAATATCACCACCAGAGCCTTTCTCCAGCTCTGTAATTTTGTTCTTTAAAGTCGTCAATTCTAATTCACGGTTTATATGTTCTTTCTCTGTACTTGATTTTAAAATATCTACTTTCTTCCTCTCATTTTGTAAATCCATTTGCAGCTCTTTAATTTTTTTTTCTTGTCCAAGCTTAGTGTTTTTCTCTTCTAATTCTGATTGCTTAATTTTGTCCTCTAGATTTTTTTGATTTTGAATTGCAAGTTTTAACTTCAATTCGAATTCGGATTGTGTCATAGCTCTTTTGCTTAATTCGTCTTTTAGTTTGCTAATTTCTCTTCCTTCAATCTCTCCAATTTCTAGATTGGTTGTAGATACCATCTTTCCTTTTTGTGCCAAATTTTTTTCTAGTTGCTTTACTAGATTATTTTGCTGATCGATAGTGATTTCATAGTCTTTAATCTTTGTATGTAGATTTGCTATTTCTAAGTTCATTTCCTTTTTGTCTTCTTCCAATTTATTTTGAAAGCTTCCTAAAGTTTTTATTTTCTGTTTCTTCTTTTCCAACTGAAATTATGCTTAGTTTGATTATTGCCAATTAAAATATATTTTACCCACCTTAATCTCGAAGATTTTATTTTGTTCTTGTAACTTTTTATCACATATACCATATTTTTCCTCGAATTGAATTAGTCGACTTTCTAGATCTGATATTTTTTCATCTTTGGACAAATTCTACAAAATACATAAAACTAATTACAATTCTGAATTCTATATAGAGCAATTTTTATCTCGCTTATTACTACACTTACTGAATCAATATTTTTTTCGATATTCTTTATTTCAGTCTCTTTTTCTCCAAGAGAAATGGTAAGCAAATCAACTTTTTTGCTTAATAATGCTATTTCCTCTTTTTTCGATTCCATATTCTCTGTAAACCAAAGATAATTATTGAAAATCGGCTGGAATGCTTGCTATGGAGTAACAGTATAGTAACAGTAATGACAGTTTTTATACAGAGTGTTACAAATTCGAGTGTATGCATGGGAATCTCGAAAACAGTAATATATAGAGAGATGGTTAAAATGGGGCAATGTTGCGCTATATAACTCTGAACAAAATGCCGCTCTGAAATCTGGAAAATTCCGAATACTTCCGAAAATATCCGCAAAAAACTGATTTTTGCCAAATCGGTTTTATGATACCCTGGCTTTATTTCAAGAGATTAATCAAAATAAGTGTCACATTTTCATTGCCACTAACGATGTCGCGGACTTACCTGTCACCTTTACACTAGAGGCAGTTGCCATAAAGAATGCATATATCTGAGAGAGAAAGACTATTTGGAATGTCTGCATAACAGCATAATATTAATAAATAGCGAAAAATATGTTTCTCAAATCAAAAATGTTAAAAGAAGGGGAATTCAAAGGCTAGTATTTCTTGAGGGACAAAAAAAAATAATGATTATATTAGAGCAAATTGAAATATTTTTGAACACCTACGTAGATATTAGCTAGTGCTAAGTTACAGAAGTATTAGGTACGTAATTAAAATTAAATTTGTGTATTTTTTCGCATTTTTCTGTTTTAAATTTTATAAAATAAACCAGTTTTTTATTTTCAGTGAAATAGTTATATATATGGATTTACTGACACCAAATAGTATTCCTCATAAAAAGGGCCATTATTCCAATAATAGCAGTATTGATTGGATTCTAATCATAATCATGAAGTTGCAGCGGATTGGGTGTAGGAAAACGAACGGATAACTCGATTTGACCCCTTGCGCCTTTTTTGTAGGGGGTCACACAAAAAAGAAAATTTACAGGAGCAGATATAAATGATTCATTCTGCGCTAGCCACCATCAACGGAGCTTCATCATGAGTAACCTGTGAAGTTTTCGTACACCACTTGCACTTACAATTTGGCTTATAGGCTTGCGAGTTATAGGAACAGACCATCCGACGGAGCACATCTGCACCTGCAAGCTAGCTCAGCATCTTTGAACTTATAAATATAAGTAAAACCATAATTTTAGTTTGCCTTGTATTGCCTTGCAAAGTCTCTGCATCTTTTGATACAATTTTGTCTAGTAAAAGTAATATAGACCCTGTAGTAGTGTGTGAGTTGTTTTTTAAAACGGGTTTAACACGAAAGGCGACATAAGTGGCGCAGTCGGTAGGATTCCCGATAATTGGTGTATCGAGCATCGATTTTTTCGTTTCAACAATTAATTGGGAATTCGAATAAATCAGACCTCGAAGTGTTAAAAGAAGAACCAAGCCACGGGAACGGTTGAGAGCATATCAGCCGCAGGAACAAGCATCGTCCGACCCAAGCAAGGAAATCTTCACCCCCGCAACCTGCTACAGAAGACCTGGGCAGAAGTCAAAAATCGACCACTAGATAGGCACCCTAGATAAGGATGAAGATAATTTTTATGTAAGTGTAATTTCCATTTACCATTTTCCATTGATTTTAACCAATACATATATATTTGATAATATTTATAGTTGCTGCGGAAATTGACAATCGATAATCTAAGTAATACTATTTAATTCTATTAATTTTACTTTAGCAGAATAAAGGACTACTGGCTAAAAGACTACTAATTAGTTAATTTATATTTTATGAGTAATATCGAAGATATCGCTGTTTTATTAGAAAATCTATTTTTAGAAAGAGATAATAGAGTAACGATGGCTACTGATTACAATCTACTAAAGCTCGCAATTGATTCTATTCCCCGGTATGATGGTGATCCACATCCTTTAAATGTATTTATCATAATTGCGAATTTGTACATTCTACCTTTAGTACTGATAATAACGAAGTACTAAGACGATTTATTTTAAGGGCTATAATTGGGAGATTAACAGGTCGATCGTTAATGCTCATAGGTTCAAGAATCGAACTAGTAACTTGGGAAAGTGTGAAAGAATCCTTAAGATTAAGTCTTGGCGATCAAAGAAATCTCGATTGTCTAGTTCAAGATTTAATTAATTTACGACCATTTAAAGGCGAAATTCCTTATAATTTTGGCATGCGATGTCAAGATTCCAGATCTTTAATTATTTCAAAATTAAACTCTATAAATATCACGAACGCAGAAAAAGGTATAAGGCTAGAAAGCTATGGTGATCTTGCTTTCAAAACATTTTTACGTAGTTTACCTCCGCATTTACAAGCTAACGTCCGTCTAAGAGACCCGAATAGTCTAGAAAGAGCAATGGGTTTAGTAATTCAAGAAGAATTTGTTCTTTATTCAACACAACGCGGTAACAATCTTAATATGTAAACTTATAAGCCTGCACAAAAAATAATAATTATAGACCAATGTTTAATTCTACACCAACCCCAATGCCAAATTTTTGGACCGTGGTACAATAATAACAACAATAACAGTTTCCACCCACCATTAAGACCAATAAATCAAAACTTCAATCAATGGCGTCCAATGCATCCTAACCAAAATAATTTTCGACCTAAGCAGTCACAACCTCAATTCAAGAGAAACAATTTCCAAAGTTCACAATTCAATCCCCAAAAACTCCAGGCAAATCATAATCAACCGCAAAAGCCAGAACCTATGGATACCAGTTCAGGTTTTTCAAGAATATCTAATCAAAGCTCAAAATTTACTAACATGAATAAACCAAAATTCACCACCACCCAATTATTTACCCAAAATGTCGATAACACACCTATTGAATTTGAAAATCCATTCGAGTACAATACCCATTATGAAAATAATTAAACCCAAGAATATACTATCAAGATTATTCAAATGACCCAACATATGATTATGACGTCACTAACACTCATTACTATCAAATGCCAGCTGAAAACGCCCCAGCTGACGAGTTCATTGCACAACCTTCTTGAGTTATCTGGGACCTTGTAGTAACGTAACGGATACTCATGATTCAAATTTTCATGAGGCTTGCAATTCGACCAACCTAATAATACATATAAACTCTATTAAAACAGAGTTGCCGTACATTTTTATCCCTGAAATAAATGCTAATTTTCTTATTGATACAGCTAGTACTAAAAGTTTAATTGATCCACGTTTGGCATATGAGTTTTACAAAAAGTACATTTATAAAGAATATTTTAATATTCAAACAGCACATGATATCTCGTATCACAACGAAGTTGCTGAGATACCGGCTTTAATATTTTCTCAGTAAATGAAACGCATAAGTTTTATTTGTTTAAATTTAGCAATAAATATGATGGATTAATAGTTATAGATCTATTAAGACCCAGAGTTCAATAAATTGTCAAAATACCTAGTCAAGAAAAACATAATTGTAAAATACCAAATACATTAGTTAGAGATAATGTAAAAGATGGTTATGCGAAAACCACAACAATAAATACACCTTGTTGTTTACCGCTATTTAACGCTATCGAAAATGAAAACGAATCTATAATCAATAATCCCGGAGATATTGACAACGACATAAGTCAATATTTAGGCCAATTCACCCCAATCACTGACCTAGACGATATAGAATCTTCTATTGACCCCACCTTTGAAACGGACCCTAATTTAAACCCAAATACTTTGCCTGTACAAAATAAACAAAAAATTAAAATTATCTGACATAATCATTCGACCACCCCATAACACTTCTACGCAAGGATCAAATACCACTGAACATAGTAATCAAGGAATTCCTATTTTAGATGAAATAATAAATAATAAAGTTAACCATATTTTAGTCTATCCCAACATTTACCCAAAAATTTATATTACCCACGAAACATATGAAAATCACAAATTAATAAAAATAAAAATTCCGATCATTGAAAACGGAAAAATAATTTTAGACTTTTTAAAAGAATACACAAATTCAAAATTAAATACTTAAAAAGAAATTATTATTGGAAAAATATGAAAAAAAATCGTAACGGATTACATTTATCAGTGCGACATGTGTAATCGATGTAAGTAGGGAAGAAAAAACCATATGTTCCTTTTATGTTAACCGAAACACCTTCTAAACCATTCCAGGTAGTACATATCGATGTGTTTACGTTTTATAATCGCGACTATCTCACGCTAGTTGACGCTTTCTCAAAATTCGCACAAGCAATCTGTTTACCACGAAAAACCGCAATTCACGTGTGTAAAGCTCTGATAAAATATTTCTCATCATTTGGAGTTCCACAAAATATTATTCTTGATAATGGCAGCAATTTTAACTGTGAAACATTAAAGGAAATGCTCAAGTTACACAAGATAAAAGTTCATTTTACTACGCCACAACATCATGAATCAAATGCTGCTGTCGAAAGATTCCATTCCACCGTCATAGAACACCTGCGTGCTTTAAGAGAAATGTATCATGACGAAACAAAAAGCGATCTTATGGACTACGCGATAATCGGTTATAATAATTCGATACATAGCGCGACAAATTATACACCTTTTAAGTTGGTATTTGGCCATACAGAATTAAGGGACCCAAACGAAATATTCGTGCCGGAAATATTCTTTTCTCAGTATGCGGAAAATCATAAAGAAAAATTAAAACACGTACCTATACGAAAATGTTTCCGAAAAACTTAATAATCAAAAAGAAAAAATCGTTTCAAAACACAACACTTTAGGCGAAACGAACCCAGCATTTAATGCTTTAAACAGCATATAAAATTAATCCTAATAATAGAAATAAGAAAAATTAAAAGTTCTTAGGACCTTATGTCATTACACAATTATTAGATAGGAACCGGGTTAAAATAGCTCATAAAAATAAAGCCAGTAAGCCTGAAACAGTTCACATTAAAGAACTAAAAAACTCTTCTGTTGTTCCAGACTTACCCTCTACGTCATCAGACCAGCAATACTAGAACAATCCATTTACCATAATCTAAATGAAAACCCTGGTCTTTTACCCCTAAAACTTGGCAATGCACAAAATCAAATTGATACTTGGAGTTTTATTCAAATTTTTGATATTTCTAATATTATCAATGAATTTCATTCGATTCAATCATTCTATGTTCAAATTAAAAGCACATTGGAAAACACCTCTGAAACCAGTGATTACAACAAAGAATTAATAAATTACTATCACATAATAAGTAACCTCGAAAATAAAATTCAAATTCAAATATTACAAATAAACCCATCGTTTATTTATAGAACTAAAAGAGGCATCATAGATGGACTCGGATCAAAAATAAAATCATTAACCGGCAACCTAGATCAAAATGACGCAAAACGATATGACGAAGCTATATCATCATTAGCAAATAACCAAAACAAAATAAAAACTGTTCAAATTTCCTTATTAGAACTCCTATACAAAAGTTTCAAAATGATACTATTATCCTTTTAAATAATCAAATAATATTAAAAAACCTAATTTCAGAACTAGAAAAGGTCTTCAAATCCACACATCTTGAGAATATCGAAATATACCTTTACATTGCTCTAGAACTGGTAATTTCACAATTAACAGCAACACTGAATAATGTATGATATTTTAGAACGAATGAAACTGCAATGACTTTTGCAAAATTAAACATGACAATTCAATAATGAAACCAAAAGAATTTTTACTCGAATTACAAACCATCAGTAAATACATTCAAAAGACAAGGAAGTAAATTTGCAAAACATCTTAATATTCGAAAAAATAACCGAAATTAAAAGCTACGTGGAAGGTAATCAGAGAAATATCGATTGTCGAAAGCGATAATTATAATTATTATAATTTATATTCCTTGCCGACAAGATCCGAAAGATCCTTTAAAGCCATAATCCCACATTCTAAGTACTTTCTCCTAAATGAACATAGTTTTGCACTCTTCGACATAAAATGCCAAGAAGTAATAGCCAACGAGTTTTTATGCCGAGAAATCCATATCTCAAAAGTCAACAAAGATTCACCATGCGAAGTTCAACTGCTGAAATATTCAAGAAACCTCACCAATTGCCTACAAGTCTACGTTGACGTCACCGAGGAGAAATTCCACAAATTGGAGAAAGGCCAATGGATCGTCATATCACCTAATAGTGCCGTTGCAGTCCAAAAGTGCGGTACGACAAAGACAATGTTCTTATAAACGGAACTTATGTAATCGAACTATTTAATGACTGTGAGATAACGTTAAAAGACACTCTTTTAAAAACCTTCCAAAAATCGGGACCAGAATTCAAAAATATTTTACTTCCGAATTTAAACTTTAATTTAGATATTAAAAACTCAAAAGATATTCTTATTGAGAAAGAACTAAAATTAACTTCCATAAATCTGGACGAAACGAAAGGCATTTTTAGTGCTCTGAATAAACAAAAACATGAAATTAATGAAATCAATGAAGTAAGTGCTCATACATTTCGACAGAATCAGTTTTTGGACATTAATAATTCTTTACCTATTATTGGTTCTTGCAATTGTATTTATTAGTTATAGATTATGGAAGAAGAAGATAACTGAAGCACCCTCAACTACAGCACCGGAAGAAATAAGAAAAGAGTTACAAGGGATCGAAGCCCACCCTCAACCTTTAAATTCAAACCATGTCAACCCTGTTTCTCAGCTTAGGCCGAAGGAGTTATAGGAACAGACCATCCGACGAAGCACATCTGCACCTGCTACACCTGCAAGCCAGCTCAGCATCTTTGAACTTATAAATATAAGTAAAACCATAATTTTAGTTCGTCTTGTATTGCCTTGCAAAGTCTCTGCATCTTTTGATACAATTTTGTCAAGTAATATAGACCCTGTAGTAGTTTGTGAGTTGTTTTTAAAAACGGGTTTAACACGAAAGGCGACATAAGTTGCGAGCGTGTGACTCCTGCTGCTTTTTTCATATCAAAGTTTACTACGTCAATATTAAGTTTTTGCTTCCCTTTCCGCATTTTATTTAAATAGTGTGTTCACTACCACGTCGTCATTAGTAATGAATGTGACGAAGGGTGAAAGCCTCTTAAATAACACCATCAACAAGCTTCCATTTGGGTCACATCTCACGGAATGTTCGGATTGTGGAGCAGGTAAGAATTTAAGAGAAAGATTAGCACATGGTGAACCTCTTTAAAATAATTTAGATAGTTATTGCGAAGACCACGACTAACCAGGATCTGATAAAATGTCATCAAGCAGGTAAGGTTTTGGAGAACAAAGCTTGAGAGCGAGTTAAAGGCAAAAATTCTACTTTTCACTGGGAAAAGTACTGCTTGTAATTTAGCGTAAGCTAGGCATGGGCTTCAAAATGTCATTCATGTCCTATGTTTTAAGTAAAATAAAAGAACAGGCCCGACATTATGTGAATGGATCATCTAAAGAAAATATAAATTATTAACCTACCTAATAAAGCGGCGAAAGCTGTGAACAATGTCCGATCTGCAAAAGAAGAACTTAAAAGTCCTAATGCATTTAAGTCAGCGAAAATGAGAATAACTGAAATATTACATGAACTATAGGCACCAGAATAATTCTGGGTAGTTCGACTGTCCTACGGCCACCAGCTGGCTAAATAGACATTTAAACAGCCTTAAGAGCTGGATTTATATTATTTTAAGGGCTCCATTCCTTTAATGTATGATATGATTTATTGTTTACTTAAACATAGGACCGAAATGGCTTTTTGCGCTCAGCTTTCCTTGCAGAAGTAACAACAAAACAGCAGTTGTCTCAACGAATGTCCGGAAGCTTATTGATGGAGGTATTCAAGAGACCTTAATTTTTCGACACATTCATTACTAATGAAGACGTGGTAGTGTAAAAACTTTTTATATACAATGAAAAAAAGTATACATTTCTGGAGCAAGTTTTGAAGCAAATACGAGATGTCAAGTTTTATTCGTATAGCGATAGCGATACTGTTGTGGATCCAGAAAATTTCAAACCTGAGTCTATATTCATGTTTGATGCCGTAGCTTATGATAATCATTATACCATAAGAGAGAAGAAGTTAACTTTTTACCAAAATGATAATGTTATGGTGCGAGCTGCTGAATATCTAGGAATTCGTGGGTTAAACGAATTAATATTTTTAAACTGTTGAAAGAAAGTATCTAACTCAATAGACTATCGAAAAATTGTGAATCCTTTGATAAATCAACGACTTCTGCAGCACCGACAGCTGCCCGAACTTGAAGTGCATTATACAGTAGTATACCGTTTTCAATAAACAAAATGCCTGCAAAGATTTCTGTCTTATCTTTGATTAGTGATGGCGATTACAAAATTGGATATTATAGATAATCATATTAAAACACCCCCAGAAGGAAATGGTGCAGCGACCAAGAATTATCTCGATTCCTCAGTCGAATACCTTCGAGATACTATGAGAAACCTAAACAACAAAACAATACTATTCATACCCTTGGTGGTGGGATTTATTATATCAATGACAAATTTTAAAATAATGTTATAAAATTGGAATTTAATGATGTAAAATCCAATATGGTGAAATTGTTCATTGAATTTTTCGAAATCTGTCAGCTCAAACTAAACCAATTGTTTCAAATCATTTAAACTCTCGATGCCAAAACGATCTAATTGACCGGATGGTGACTACAAGTTTATTTTTGTCTATCAAGACCACCTAACTAAATACGTCAGGTTGAGGGCGCTGAAAACAAAGAAGGCTAGAGAAGTAGCTGAGCACCTATTAGAAGTATTTTCAGACTTAGGACGTCCTTGCGTCTTACAGAGCGACAACAGCCGAGAATTTGCAAACCAGGTAGGTATTTTTCCAATATGTATGTACTGGGTGGCGAAATAAGAAACGTATGCTGGCAAAATCGAATATAGCGTCAGTGGTTCAGTGGTAGAATGCTCGCCTGCCACGCGGGCGTCCCAGGTTGCATATACGTAAACTGCAGACGCATAAGGTTTAGCCATGGGACGACTGCAATATTAATGTTAGATATAATACCCCCATTACGTATCGTCTTCAAATATTTGAACACTTCATGCCTGGACCTCCGCTCCCTTTGGGAGCGCCACCAACAAAAACTCACCCAACGCATGAAAAACAACTACATTTATATTACGATCGCTCTATGGCAAGGTCCTATTATGTCTGCAGTTTACAAATATGCGCCCGGGTTCGATCCCCGGCGAATCCATTTATTTCTTTTATTTTTTAAGTTAAATTAATTGTCAGTATTTATAGGGTTTTTAAATATATTTATTTTCGTAAAAAAATATATAATTAAATGGTCGATAAAGTGAATAAAATATCCATACTAA
The DNA here is from genome assembly GCA_016904865.1 of Pissodes strobi. Taxonomy (NCBI): domain Eukaryota; kingdom Metazoa; phylum Arthropoda; class Insecta; order Coleoptera; family Curculionidae; genus Pissodes; species Pissodes strobi. The sequence goes on along the minus strand of JAEQML010059834.1, from coordinate 1,549 downwards.
TATTATAAATGTGAAAGTGTTTGTTTGTTCTTCTTTTACGCAGAAATATATTTTGATTTTTTTAGGTTATTGAGGAATTAGTCGGAATGTGGCCTGACTGCCACATTGTGCATGGTAAACCGAGGCATTCACAATCACAAGGTTCAGTGGAGAGAGCGAACCAGGATATAGAGAACAAGTTAGCGTCGTGGATGAAAGATGCTAAATCAACAAAATGGAGCGAAGGTCTAAAAATCGTCCAATTTCAAAAAAATCGGTGAGAACGCTAGTATTTTTAATTTCCATTTGGTTTCTACAACTGCTCAAATAATAGAAGAAACGGTGTGATCTTTCAAAACTTATATCCAATCCGAAACATTCCGTTTGACAGTTGTGAAAACGAACACTGGTAATTTTTAATCTGTTTGCGTAGGCTAATACAACAGCGGCTCCGTGTCCGTGATTGTAGTTGCTTTTTGCCTTAATTCATTATTTTTTACAGCTGCTTTCATTCTGGAATTGGACGCAGTCCTTATGAAGCTTTATATGATGTAAAATGTAGACATGGTTTAAATAACCTCCCCATTTCTATTGCAAAAATTAAAACCATACGTACAGAAGAAGAACTTCTTGTCTGGTACGTATAAAGTGTCTCCACCTATTTCACAGTACAACCTAATATTTTTCAGGTTTATTTGAAACTGCTAAGCTGGTTAGGTATACTGTATGATAATATTGAAACCTCAGTTTTACTCGAAGATAACAATGAAACCTCAGTTGTATTTGAAGAACAAGCAATGGCAATGATCCCAGGTACTGAAACTACGAAAAATGCTCTCAACGTGTCATCTTCATCGCAGAAATGCATATTATGTTCTGAAGAAAACGTATGTGACCATTGTCATAATAAAAATAATATTAAAGCGATAAGAGATGCATGCCACGAAAGTCTAAAAAGCAAGCAGAAAAAATGTTACAAACTTCTAGGAAGAAATTTAAACCAGGAACTGTCGGCATGTCCGTGAGAGTGCCCATTCCAGACGTAGACCGAAGTCGATCAGACCATAGAAATATATTGGGCGTAATAATGAGCTTAGAAGACGAATTTTACCGAATTGGAACTCAATGTAAGTAGAGTTGCACAAATAAAAAGTGTAAATGTCTTGCGTCCGGATATACCTGTAACAGCAAGTACCACAACAGTGCAACTTGTTCCAATAAATAATAATTTTCTTTGTTTTTGTGGTTTCAACGTTTGAGGTTTAATACTAATATTTCGTCACACAAATAGTATCTTTATGTCAGTTTGTGTTTTTTTTTATTTATTTTAAGTAGTAATAGCAATGTTACGGTGTACCTATATATAAACTTTATTTTTGACCAATAATTCTTTTACTATCCTAAAATAAATTAACCAAAGAGGATTGGTTAGTTTACATACTAGCCAATGAAATTGTTATTATGTATTACTAGCAAGCTTACACTTCATCCAACTACTGTGTATAGTTTGCAAACTAGCTGGATAGTATACAAACCAATCACTATTCGTAGCTATTTTAGTGAAAAGATG
>MU192642.1:6131-25242 GCA_016904865.1 Pissodes strobi | reverse complement strand
CTAGGAGGAAAAGCAAAACATTCCTGGACGACTGTGGTAGTTGCTGGACGAGGCGCAGCCGAGGCCAGCAACACAGGAGTCCAGGAATGTGCTTTTCCTACGAGTTGCACATACTATTTTTTATCCGATCGAAATTAATTAGAATACGTACTTATATAAATAGAGCCAAATATTACTCTAAATAAAAACGGTGTTTTAAATTTAAACTCAACATAATATCAAGTTTTGAATCGAGCGAGCTTGAAGTTTATTACGTAGCTACGGAAACTACAGCTAAATGTTACTTTTGATAGACGTCAGATCTGACAAACAAGGCGTTTGAATATGACAGAAATGTTACATTCCCGGCCTAGGACGGGAATGTTATATTCCCGGACAGTTATTTTCTATTCTTGTATAGTTATTGCATGTTGCCAAGCAACGAATACAATTTACTGGAATCATGACTTTTGCGCTGAGAAAACACATCGGAAAGGTGTCGTTTTTCGTCCGATCGGATAAAAAATAATTCTCTTATCAATTCTGTTTTCAATATGCCATATAATTCTAAACAGTTTTCATGTAAGATACTCGACACGTATATTGCGCCAAGAGAGTGAATCTTAACGACGACTGAAGCGGCAGAGTAGTAGCACCGTTGACTGATAATAGGGGAAGACGCGCAAATGCCGTGCCTAGAAACGTGACACCTTCCTTTTCGATACCCTTACGTCTCACCCACTGATTGGTGGTGCGACCTCGCGGCATATGTCTGGAAATGCGAAAGGAATTCATACCATTCTTGATTCATTTATTAGATCCAGTCGCGTGGCGCTTTGAGATACTCGGGCAACGGCCAACGGATGTTCACAAGAAATAGTTTTCGCACGTATGGAGTTTTCGCATTGACCGATAAAATTATGATAAGACCAAGGATTTTAACGATATTTACTTATAAAGATGTTATATTTTACTGAATAATTTAATATATTATTATGCCATTAGAATGAACATTCCGTGTAAGTAAACTAAATATAATTCTAATTAGATAAATTGGCATGTACTTATATGAATTTGTTTTTTATTTAAGTTTTTGCTGGCAGCCGAATTTTTGGTTGACTACAATACTTATTTCTCACTTACCGTCGCTCGAAAGCAAACATGTTTTATAAGCTATAATTTGTTAAGATTGAAATTGAAAAGCATGGAGAGATAAAGTTGTGCCAAATAAATAAAACATGATAGCATTGTAAAACAACTTACATTTTTATTGGAATAAATAAATATTAAGCAGAAGGTTAATACCTAAAATATAAAGTGACATGTGAGCCATCACGTGAAATATGATAGTGTATATAAAATAATGCAAGAATACAAAACTAAACTAGTAAAATAATATTATGTATAAAGGATTTACCAAATTTTATAAATAAACACAGTCAACTAAGTTGATGATTGATTTACCTAAGCATAGCGTAAGTAACTGAGGGTTTCTTAGCATTATTTGGACTTGGAGGATAACTACTTTATGGTAAAGCATGTTTCAGTTTTGACTTTTTTATCCAGCTAAATCCCTAAAATTTATCAGTGGTCGCCTGGGACGTCTGTGCGACTCGAGAATCGCGTAGAATAGTCTGCTCTTTCTGGAGGCCATTCCAAGGTTTCATTGTTTGGCGATTAATCGAGTACCTAGTGGTTGCCAACGTGTCGGAATGAGTGGTCAAGCGAATACCACAATGAGGAAGTTTCATTAAAATTTTTATTGCTAATTTTGATAGCCCATCAAATTTATTTTTTTCATAGTTCGAAAAATGAGGCAGATGCAACACCATGAAATATGTTTATGACGTCACCATGTATATGAATTGTTCGTCGCACCATGCTTAGTATATTATATCGTTGGCTGAGAATCAGTTAACGATTATATCTATATATACAAAACTAAAAACTGGCATAGCTCTCGTAATAATCATCTTTAGTGGAAATTAAAAAATACGAATCGATATTTTTTCACTGTTCTATAATTTACAGTAAAACAAATGATCAGTTTAATTTTTCAGGAGACTTCTTGATTTTAAAAATAGCAAAATTTTAGTGCACACGCTGCTTGCAAATAATAATGAAAATAATTTAGAAAAAATCATTGGTTTGATAAAATTCTAATTTTTCTATGTGGTTTATTTTGAGCATCTTTGGTGTCACGTATATTGCAACTGAAATTTCAGACACTCCCATTTCATTTGTTTGTAAAGCATTGTTTTTGTTACAATTTTTTATAATTTTTCGATATGTTCTGGACATAAATTAATAATATTTATATTGATTTCGTCTAGCAATAATTTATAAATGGATTTAAAAATATTATTATGTAATGTTGGAAATTATTTTTAGGTTTCCAAAATGACCGTTAGGGGACGTAATAGCCATCTTGAATTTTAAAACAGGTTATACGTCAGTGAAAACCGCATCTCGATATCCCTTACCTAACCGAAAACATAAGTAAATAAATCAAAACTCAAAAAAAAAATCGGATTTTGGGATAGTTTTTCAGTAGATCCGTTGCTATTAAATTGTAATTATCGTTATTTTACCACAATATATATTATTTTACTGCTAAAATACCAACATAATATTTAAAATCTCAATAATAATTAATATTCATTCAATATGAATATTGATTGCACTTGGGTCCACACAAAATTCGAACTATTAAAGAAAGCAAGTACCTATGCTTTAGAAAACTAAATCGCAAAAATTATAAGAACGATAACTAAATGTCAATCATATTAAGATTGCAGATTTTTACAGTGTATGAGATATTTTTGGGGCTTTATTTTGAAAAAAAATTAATTTTCCACCTGTGGAAGTGTTTCAATGCAATGATAATTAGGGATGGCAACGATGAATCGATGTTTTTAAAACTTTATCGCGATTTTGAATAAAACATTTAATAAACTGGTTATTTTTAAGGAAAAAAGGTATTACTTGTTTGATCTCGATAAACTGCTTGGTCTTCAAGAAAGTCGAACTTTGATCATTGAATGCACTCGGACTTTATGATATCTGCTAACGGTATTCGTTTACTAACTCAAGTAGGCTTGACCATTGACAAAAAATATTATTTAACAAATATTTTAATTAAAAAATATAACAAATATTAGTCTTCGTTCTGCGAACAAAAAGAATCAGGAAATGTGTAAGAATTGAACTCCAGATATTTTCGATACCTGTTAATCAGTCAAAATACGACGAAAATCTTAATTTTACAGTGATGGCTGTTACACCCTCTAGCGGGCTAGTTTTTGAGATATAAGCCGGTATGCGATATTTTGTAAAAAATAAATTTTCTACCCATAGAAGTTTTTGATATGCATTGTTTCGTGCTTATTTTCAATGCAACGATAATATACCTAACCACAGTATAAGCAAGGAACAGTAACGTCAGTGAGCTCAAATCCCTTGAAGTGTTGAGATCAAAGAGCACCGGCAGGCACCTGCTTGCCTGACTTTGCCGTCGTTGGATTATGTCCTATACGAGGGGACGTGCAATTCGTTAAATTTTATTGTCGCGTGGAGTCAGTTTCTACTAATAAGTCATTTACAATTTAATTATTTTATAATTTCATTCGACACTAATTTTAATATATTTAGAAATAATATTTAGATTATAGATGCTTCACGACAGGTTCTTAAGAATGTGTGAAAGTTAAAATGATAATAAAACAATAAACAATGCATTTAATAACAAGTTGTGTGTAATGTAGCTTATACTACAAAAATATTAATTTCTTCGAAATTGAAGACAAGTTTAGTACAAACCCAAACTAATATAACTCTAAGGTATTTAGTAACACAAAACATAATATACGCAAAGTTTGTTTAATAACTTTTTCTACGACTGTCCTGAAAATAGACAAAAACGCACTAACAACTGCTCTTGAAAACTGGACATTTCAAACATCGTGTGAAAAGTATACTTTGCACACGGCGTATGCAAAGTATACTTTTCACACGTTTATTCGGGTATTTAGATTAAAGGGCTTCGTCTCCGATTTAGAGCTTCGCCCTCAGAGATCCCATTCCCAGATCTCTAAAAAAGGGGGCCCAATTTTAGGGCTTCACCCCCCCAGGAGCCCCTTTTTGCAAAACTGTAGAAAATGGGACTCTCGTACCAGGGGCCCCCTTTCAAGGCCTGGGGCCCAATTTTAGGGCTTCGCCCGGCGCCCGGGGAGCTCCATATCAAAATCTGTAAAAATGGGACTCCCGTGTCATAGGCTCCATTCTAGGGTTTCGCCCCCCTGGGGCCTTATTTTATGTCGTCGCCCCCAGAGCTTCTTTTTCAAAATATTTAGAAAATAGAGACCCCACACCGGTGGCCCCATTTTAGGACTGTGCCCCTAGTTATAGTTTAGCGAGAATCTCTTACTCACGTAGTTTCTTTTGCTAGGAATAAAATTTTCTGATAAATCAATAATAAAAAAGTTTCCCATATAGGTAACATGTAATTTTCTACCACACTCCCAGTGGGGCACCCAGACCCTGTATGTAGCAGTCGTAGAAAAAGTATAGTGTGCTACACGTGCTGAAAAGACTTTATGACACTCGTGTACGGCTTGTGTCACCAAACTGTCTCATTCGTGTGAAAAGTCTTATTTTCAGCACTTGTTGCACACTATACTATTTCTATTTTTCGTTCAAAATAATTTCATTTTGATACGCAAATGCGTGTCGAAAAGAGCTTCTTTTCGATAGGTACGGCTTTTGTTGACTGGTTGCTAGGATATTAACAAAATTATTCAATGTCAAGGCCCACTAGCAAAAATTTCGACACCGCTTTCAATGGGATTTCTAGTAATAAAGACGTCAAAAATGACAATATGGCCGCCCAACTGTTGATCAGGACTAGATTAAATTAATAGTTTTCATTAAAAAACCTTCGAAATAGAAAAAATAGTATAAAATACACGTTTTAAAAGACATTTAGCGCAGTCGCACGTCGCACGTTAGGGAACTCTACGCAAGCGGGTCGTTTTCTAATTTCGTGCTAGTGCGAAAAAATATGGTATTTTAAAATAATAATTTTTTCACTATAAAAAAAACGGTTCTTTATAGGCCGGAATCAATCCTTTTGGTTTTGACGGTCACGCCACGCAGTGTCGTAGACTTAGATACCTAAACTACCAATTTTCAGGCCCATAATAGTTTTATTACCTGAGCTACAATCCCTTCTACAAAAATAAACGACCCCTTTATGGTCACTACTCCCTTAACACCCGTAATTGAAATTTGGAAAAATGATGATGATGTTTTTCCCTTTGTAATTACATTGTTTTGGTTTATTTAGATATAAAATATTTTCGTTTTTATTGGTTCCACCCCTATGCTATGAATGAGAACTATAAGTTTAATCTTACATTTTATGATTAATACAAAACCAAATGGTTTGAAAAGAGAACATGATTGATTAATGAATGTATGGAGTGTACAATTTTATGAATAATATTTTCATGCCTAATTTTTATCTCATCCCTTTTTAAAAAAACAAGTAGGTAGGTATTTTAATACTAGATAATATTTACTCATACCTGAAAGGATCTTTTGGGAATCACCATCACTTTTACTGAAACAGTTATCCACTGCATAAAATCCAATCATCGTTATAGAAAACGCAACAACAGTCCCTATATAATATCTCCCTCGCCCTCGTATAATACGTTTGTGCTAAAACTCCCCAAAGTTTCTGCGTGTCTATGAGAAAACTGGATTGTACCGCTTTTACCTCAGGCGGCAAAATCGAGATTTTCATGCATTTGACGCTACCGTTCATTAATTCTACCGTGACCTAACTGTTGCCGCTAGCCTACTTGGTTTCTTTAACAAATTTCGAATTTTGTGTGGACAGAACGGCAAAATTCACTCATATTTACTGAATGTTAATTATTATTGAGATTTTAAATATTATGTTGGTATTTTAGCAGTAAATTATTATATATTGTGCTAAAATGAGGATAATAACTAATAACAACGGTTCTTCCTTTCGAAAAAACGTCCCAAAATCCGATTTTATTTCGTGTTCTGATTTCTTTTACTTATATTTTAGGTTAGATGAGATATATCGAAATGCGGTTTTCACTACCGTATTAGGATCTCATTTGGCTCTCTTTTGTTTTAAAATAGTGGCATCGTTGCATTTATTTATTTTTTTAAAATCTGACTTATTTGCGGTTATGTCAGAAAACGCCCTCTAGCGGCTAGGTGATAAGTCGCAATCACCCCACGCAAGGCACGATTGATAGCTTAAAAAAAGCCATTTTCAACGACTATAAGTTTTTTAGTTCCGTCCAGCCATTTTCAAGTTATTGACATTTATTTCCGAAAATGTTCGAACACGTTCCATCACTTTCCTTTACGGGCTAAAGCAAAACGTATTTTACAAAAAGTAATTTAATTTATCCCTGTTTTAAAATGGCAATGCATTCTACTATCTTTAATTTAAGAAAATTTTGCAAAAAAACGGGTTTTAAAATTTAAGATGGCTATTATGCCCCATGGCGGCCATTTTGGAGACTTAAAAATAATTTCCAACATTTTCCCTTGGCAGCTTTACTCAAAAATTTTTCACCGCAAGTCTTTACGACAATTACTTTTCCAGATATAGCCGAGTGCCATTCTTAGTTGGCCACCCGGTACATATTAAATAAAATGGGGACAAATTATAACACAGTATAAATACTGTTACCAATTTTCCGAAACATACTATATGGGAATCTCATAGGTACACAAAAATCCTTTTAACTACAGCCGCCTTTTTTAGATAAAAAAGTTATACTTCATAGCTGTCGCTGCACGCAACCACTCAAGGTATATTTGCTTTCAAATTGTTTCATTTAGGTTAGAATCCTATACTGCTGCCTTTTGCGGTTGAGAAGGCCATTATTAACCTCGCACATTATATCCTTCGGCGCTCCGCGCCTCAGGATATAAAAGTGCTCGGTAAATAATGGCTTACTTCTCAACCTAGGTATATAATATACTATTTTTACGCACTACCGCGAGAGATAAATTGTTTTATTTTGATGTAGTTTATTTAAAGGAAGAAGTAGGAAGTAGTATTGTATGTAACTCATACGTAATTGTTTTTTACTCATGTGATTGGCACACTCCCTTGCGGCTCTTGCAAAAGGGTAACTTTATGCACTTGTTGCATAAATAACTAGTTTGTACAACTGTCTAAAATGGTGACATTTTTATACGCTTGTAGATGCGCAAACGTCTCACGTGAAAAAAATAAAATTTTTTGATTCCTAGAAATATTATTTAAGTTTCATAATGCTACGTCCCATTAATAAATAATATATTGTGTAACTAGGAGGAAAAGCAAAACATTCCTGGACGATTGTGGTAATTGCTGGACGAGGGGCAGCCGAGGCCAGCAACACAGGAGTCCAGGAATGTGCTTTTCCTACGAGTTGCACATACTATTTTTTATCCGATCGGAATTAATTTTAATACGTATTTATAAAAATAGAGTCAAATATTACTCTAAATAAAAACGGTGTTTTAAATTTAAACTCAACATAATAAACTTAAAAAAACTTACAATATTGTTCTTGTTTTTTCTTGTATTATTGCATCCACAAAAACACAAACATTCATTTTGAACGTCAACATAATGTTCGAGTACTAACTACAACCAAAACAAGGCTAGGTCTAATACAAATGACAAATCACAAGAAATGTTAATGCAGGATTTTAAGACGCTACGAAAACTCCTCAGACAACACGTTCGTGTGCTCCGCAAAATGCCAATACTGTGATCGATCTTAAGCCAGATCTCGCGCACGCATTCTAGTAGCGCCATCTATACGCAGTCATCTTTTAGTGTCACGATTTTGCCCATAATTTAGCGCGTCTTCCCCTATTCTCAGCCAACGGTAGCACGTAAAAAATCTTGCCTTCTCATAGGCGCACGAGGTTATTCTTACCATATTATCATTGACATTATTGATTAGTTTAAGACGTCAAAATTAATTACAGTTTTTTTATATTACACTTTTATAGTACAAAATATGTCATATAATAATAATATCTCATTTTTATAATAAGGATAGTGTTCTATAATATTTCTTGTATGTATTACATAAATATATTGTAGTAGGTGATAAGGAGAGTTCGTTTCCCGAAGATTTTGTATCTTCGTCATCGATGACGTCGCTTAACTTGGAAGAAAGTGTTTATCGCAGCTAATTCATATAAATTCTCTAGCGTTCAATTTTTGTATTAAAAGTTAGGCAATATTGAAGCACTTATGTTCTAAAACGCTCTTTATAACACGTTAAGAATTGTTTTGTAATAAAAATTTTAATTTAGAATAGAGTTCAGTTAAGAGACTTATCCGAAAATATAAAAATTAGTTAACCGCGTATAATAATTATTACCAAATGCAAGAAAATTATAAAAAATGCTAAAATGTTCAAAGATATCATCAAATTAAGAGTCTGGTGACAGATAGGTTGTGTCGATTTTGCAAATTTTCTTTTTCTCACTAGAAGAGAGGTGTCCTATAGAGTAGCTTGAGCCAAAAAAATCAGAGGATCCGCCACATTTGAGCCGAAAAAATGTCTGAGTGTTGGACCTAAATTCACCCAGAACGGCAAACTTCCACTACAACTTTCCCAGGTGTAACGTGAAAACAATGAGATTGTAACGTGAAAATAATGAAATTTTAGTAACCGACGCCGAGAGTCTGATACAGTGTTGCCAAAACTTGCACATTTTCTTATTGGGGATGACAGTATATTTAATATTCCACTTCACGCATGACCCTCCGCTCGCTTCAGTTGCTCCGGTGGCTCAACCCAACAAAACTAATCTAAAATAAAAATTTCTCAGTCGAAAATGCAAATATCTTTTAGTTTTTTGTCTTCATATTGGGCATGCCTTGGCTTAGTTTGGGTTAGGTTTGATTGGTTGCGCCCCAGGAACGAGCGAAGCGAGCGGAGGGCCATGTATGAAGTGAAATATTTGACGAATATATACATACAAAGGAATAGCGTAATCCAATGAGTGTCTCTTTTATTTCGATGAATGGATGCAAATACACATTGAAAAATCAGTGTGCATTTGCATTCATTCACCTAAATAAAAGAAAGAGTAGAGATACTCATAGCGCACCATTTTTTCTAATGAATTTTGCTAACGAAACTATAGTAAACGTCTGGCAACACTGTGCCTTCTTAAAAATATCGGCTATTGTGACATTTGACAGTAAAAAGAAGGATATTTACCAGTAAAATTTAATTTTGTTTAATGTTTAATTCCCCCCTAATATTTATCTATGAATGGGGCTATGAGTCGCTTTAAATTAGGACCGGGACAAAACGGAGGACTTTCGTTCGACGCAAATGTCTTCTAGTTAATATTTTCAACCAGTAATTGATTTTCAGATGTGTATTGTCTTATTGTCTATATTTCTAGTGCTTTTGTGAAGTGGTGCTAAAAATTTGTGTCAAAACTCGAACTTTGGGGGTATTTTTTCGGCTCAAATGTAGCGGATGCTCCAATTTTTTTGGCTTACACTACTCTATAGGACCACACCCTTTACTAGCGAAAAAAATAAAATTTGCAAAATCAACACACCAGACCCTACAAACCAAATAATATAAATAACCACAAAGTTCGGCAATTTCCACGTCAATGACCAAAGCAAGTCGATGCCGCAATTTTAAAATATGTAAAAAAGTTGTGTGTTGTTTGGTCAAAGTGTATATAATATATCTTGGCACCAATCAGGAAACTGCTCCATCGCTAAAAATCAAGTAAACGTCGCACGGTTGTCTGTTGTCGCGTATTTTAAATAATAGCTTGAAGGCGAATAAAATATATATAGTATACTTATTCCGGATTTCCCTGTGTAAATAAAATATTAAATAATAGAAAACAGTAGCACTAAGGAAAATAAAAAAATTAAATACTCAAGCAGGAAATTTAAATATGTAAATTCACTATAAGAAACTAGACAGAAAATAAATTAGGATTATTGGGAAAAAAATGTGGCAGTATCTAAAAATGCGAGGACATTTTTTGCCCACTTTCTTTTCAGCCAGGTTCTCTCATTTGGCTAACAGTAAATCAAGTTAATTTACGGCAGTCGAAGTTTACATAAACTAAACGTATAAGACCGATATTTCTCAAGGTCATATTATCATCCTTGAATAGAATTGATACCATCAATATAATTAAAATATAATCAACGTATATTTTAGGTTCTGGAATATTTACATAGTCTGGAAAGGCAACATCCACAAATCGTCAGACTGGAATCTATCGGACAATCATTTGAAGGACGAGACTTATTGCTGATTCAGTAAGTAATCTTCTACTAAATTTCTAGGTACAATTTGTATGCGTGTTATCCATTTAATTCACAATTACCGTTCACTGAATCCGACATCTTTTTTTGTAAAATATGCTATAAGACTAAAAATTAATACTTGAACAACTTGAGTGTATACAAATTAGTTTGGTCTTCTTTTTCGGATTTAGTTGTGACAATGTCAATATTTTCCCTTAAGAAGTAATCCGCAAGGTTTTAGCCAAAGTAGGTCATATTGATGTTTAGGGCATAGCACTCTATATTAATCAAGCTTTTTAGGTATGGAATCTGGTATCAGGAATAATATTTTTGATTATGGGAAATATTTTTGGTTTTCAGTTATAGTATAATAAGTAGAATAATATTTTTCAATATGGTTAATATCTATGTGTTTTGTCGTCATCGCTTCGGCCTTGGCTATTTCATATCACAATGACACAAATTAACAACCAATCTATATTTCATAACTTTTTAACACAGTGGAACATAATTTCTAACTTGAGTCGTCTCGTTCCAAAAGCGGTCATCTCAGTTGAAAATTAATTTAAGTAAAAGGCAAAAAACTATTGTGAGAACCGTAACGTCTGTCTGGAAACTGGTTTATTTGGTTAAGAAGAATAATTTTTCTACAAAATAAGTAACGGAATTTAAACTTTATGAAAAAAAATTATAATAGAAATGAAGGAGGCCAGAATTAAAAATTACTTATGGATTTGGCCGGTTTTAACATTCACTGAGTGGGACATGACTGATTTTGAAATTCGTTTTATTTTAACACAGTGGATCAGGACCTATTAAAGCCATTTTCGCGGCAAGCATGACGGTGCCATGCTGCCCGCGAAAGCCAAACTGTTCCTGAGGGAGTATTTTCAACAACGCTGTTAACCCTCGGTAAGATTAGCCTTTCAGCCACCTTCCCCAGGGAATTTAGCAGCTATATTGGCCAATATGACGACGGAAGTGTCGGATTTTTTCCCGGTTTCGGCAAGTATATTACGCACGCTACCTTCCATGGTTTAGGGAAGTGTTGCAGCCGGAGGACCGCATTAATTATATGCTTATATTGGATTAGGACTTTCTTAGGCAGGTTTTTTAGAATAATATCCGAAAAGCTGTCCGGACCGGGCGCTTTGTTTCTCGGAAGATAACAAAAAGCTTTGCGGATTTTCGCGGGGGTGATTCTCAGTTTATCAAGTACTGCCGGAGGAATAGGATTTTTATGTTCGCGAATTTTTATCCTTATTTCCTCCGTCAACGCGTTGATACGAGCGGATCCCATTCTAGTCCGGTTTCTCTGCTATCTTCGTCGAAAGCGATTTCTAAAGGCGATGAGGTTCAAGGAGGGATTCTGTCCTAGGGCGCACTGTGACCCTAGGGCACATAGCATCACGGATGCGCAGGATGTTCGACGTGAGCTCGTCTCTAATTGCTCAGGGACAACAGTTAACTCATTTAGCCTTGATCGAAACACCTTCCAATCAATATTCTTATACGAAATGACGGTATCACTCGTCGCGGGGACGGGGACCCTGCAGTATAAGCTGATTTTGATCCGAGTTTAGGGCATTGATTTCTTATAGCTCCCCGAGTAATAGCGATGTCCAGGAAGGAGGCGCTACGGAGATAAGTGGGATTAGGCGTTCTGTGATAGGACATTTCCAGATTGTTTTCAATTATTCCCTTAAACAATCTATCCGTAGAGTTCGTTATGCCACCCCAGTCGGCGCGGAAGGCGTTGAAATCGCCTATCAGCAGAGATAGTCGATTCTGCGGTAATAGAGCAAAGAGATCGTTTGCGTAGGCCGCTCTCCGTCTCGATACAGACGTGTTCTATTGGGCATCTAAGGTTCCGAATTCGTTTATAGTGAAGCGACCTATGTACGAGCAGGCCCATCATATCGCTTGATATTGTAGTCTCTAACCTTAAGCGTAATGTTAGGTGACAACTTCGTTTCAACGAGAAAAACAATCTGAAAGTTGGAGTATACATAAAATTACGAAACTCGCCTAGTTTGGACCTAATGCCATTACAGTTCTAACTAGCAATAGGAAGCATTTCTACATTAATTTTCGAATATTCGTATATAAAAAAGCGGATCGAGGCTTGGATATATTCTGCCTATACCCTCGACACGCTTCCAACATGTCAGAATATAAATCCAATGCTAGATATATTGGTTCAAGATTTACTAGGCTGTTAATTTTGTAACTACGTTATTATGATTTAACATTATGTTATAAATACAGTGAAACTTCTGTTAACGGACACCCCTGCACAACGGGCAATGTTCAAATCACCGAACATTCCATAGGTTAATACATCGTTAACACCCCTTAATAACGGACCCTCCAAACAACGGTTTCGGACAAAATTTACCTAAATTTTTCTATTAGCTCTCGCAATTTTGCCTGCCAACAACGGACAATAAATATTACGACTGAAGATTATTAAGCATTTGGCACGCCGCCGGTTCGGTGACGCGGCAAACCCAAACACCTGGTAGTCATAAAACTAATAGATGGGTTTGTATTTTGTGTTCCGTTTTTATTACAGATTAGGTAAAATTTTTAAGGAAGATTTTAAGACCCATCATGTTTGGAAAAACCTACTTTATTTAGTACATACCTACCTATTTATTTGTTCTATGCATTTTGTCAGTTTAGTTGCGATAATCTAATCACCGAGTAGGTAACAATATGTCTTCAGCTAAGAGAAAGTTTTTGAGTTTGGAAGAAAAAATAGCAGTGATAGAGTCGTCTGAAAAAAATAGTTATACCGTGCGAGTTTTGGCCGAAAAATTTCAAATAGGAAAGACTCAAGTTAGTGACATTTTAAAGAAAAAGAGCGAACTGAGAAAGTTGTATAGTGAAAGTGGAAATCTGCAACAAAAGAAGCGGATTAAAACTGAAGGTGCTGCCATCGATTCTATAGTGTACGACTGGTTTTGCAAAGTAAGGAGTAAGAACATTCCATTATCTGGACCTATAATCAAAGAAAAAGCTTTAGAAGCCGCTAGGGAACTAAATTTGAAATTTAAAGCTTCCAATGGTTGGCTCGAAAAATTTTGCTCAAGGCACAACATTAAATTTAGAGCAATATCTGGTGAAGCTGCAAATGTAAATCTTGACGAAGTTGTAGAGTGAAAAATAAAATTGCCACGGTTAATAAGGTGTTATTCGCCTCAAGACATTTTCAACGCTAACGAGATTGGCCTATATATCGAGCCTTACCAAGCAAAACTTTTACATTCCGCAACGAAAAGTGCACTGGCAGCAAATCTGCTAAAGAACGAAAAGTAGAAATCAGCGATGCTTTAAAAATTCTCATGTTGATAAGCTGCCGATCGATTGGTATTATAACAAGAAAGCCTGGATGACCGGAGATATCATGATAGACTGGCTTCACAAATTTCATAGGAAAATGGAACGTCAAAAGAGAAAAATTATCTTGTTCTTAGACAATGCAACATTCCACCCAGATATTCAGCTAACCAACATACCGCTAGTTTTTTTGCCACCCAATACAACAACACATTGTCTACCGCTTGACCAAGGAGTAATAAAAAAACTTTAAAACCCTATATAGAAAGTATTTGATGAGAAGAATGTTATCATCTATAGAATGTTCTATATCAGTGGCTGAATTGGAGAAGTCCATAACGGTTGCTAACGCCTTAATTTGGATAGTTGCAGCATGGAAAAACGTTCAAGGAAGAACAATTGAGAAGTGCTTTATTAGGTGCGGATTTCTTAAGACAGATAGTGATGCAGAACAAATTGAGGAAATTCCAGAGGTAGAGGACCCAGAAGACGATTTACCATTGTCAACATATTGCAAAGGTAATGGAGTTGACAATTTTATGAACTACGTGGAGATCGATGAGGCTTTATTAACGGAAAATCCAGAAGTCGACTTAGCTAGTTGTGCTAGTGATTATAAAGAAAATGAACAGAGGTCCAATACTTCTGACACTGACAGTGACGATGAACCAGAAAATACTACAACTACTGTTACTAATATAAGTGATGCTTACCAGAAATTAAGAGACCTAGAACTATGTTTTATATCTAAAGGTGATGAAATAACAAGTGAAAAAATTTCAGATGTAATTTTGCATGTTGAATCAGAAATTGTAAAAAATAATGTTCAAAAGAAAAAACAAACTAAAATTGATGTTTTTTTAAGAAGTAATATTTTGTATACAGGGTAAAAATAGATATTATATTATTATGTAATAGGTTTGAATTTGTTTTCTTATGTAGAATCCCCCCTAAAATTATTCGAACATTGCTGGAATTTAGTAACAACTCTACACAACCGACGCCTCTCCACACCGGACAATTATTTTTTCCCGTCCATGTCCGTTGTGGAGAAGTTTCACTGTATTTGAATTATTAGTGCTGGCGCGTGTACTACCAGTAACCTTTTGTACGATGTCGGGGTTTGTTGTCGATTGATTATCTCTGACCTGCGGTTCCCGGCTGCATGTTCGAATGTTGCAGACGTGTCCGCAAATTCCATATTTCGCGAAGAGCGTTTTCAAAGTTACAGATGATTTAGGCGGACTGGTCTGTAGCATTCATGAGCCGCTGACGGCAACTAACTATCCATGGTATTATTATGGCTTTGCATGGCCCTCCGCTCGCTTCGCTCGTTACGAGGGCTCAACCAGCCAGAACTAACCCAAGGCTAACCCAAACTAACCCAAAATTAACAAAAAAAGGTAAATTAATAAAAAACAATAAACAAAACATCTAACGCGACCGACGGGAATCGAACCCGCAGCGCAGGAATGACAGGCAAGCACTCTGCCTACTACACCACCGAGGCGTTGTAGAAATTTTGCTAGAACGTAGAGACATGGATTCGTGTCGGATGGAGATTCAAAGTAAAAGTGAAATGTTACAGACAAATCCGAACAACTCGTCAGTAGCATAGCTTATTTACAATCGTGTTTTACGATTATTGACGAGCGACGGACGCGTCTGTAACACTCGAATATGCTTCCCGGCTACCTCGGACTGGAGGGCACTGCCAGTGGTAGTCGTCTTCTCGTTGGCCATTGCTTGGGCCTTGGCCCCTCGGACCGTCTGCTACTCTCGCGGATTTGAAGGGGGTGGTGACGGACGGAATGTTTGTTTGGGCTTTGCCCCCTTTGTTTGTATGATGTTAAGTTTATATACGTACACTGGGCAGATTTCGTCAATCGACCTGTGAGGTCCCCCACAGTTTACGCATTTTTGATAATCAGAATTACATTCCGTGATTTCGTGCTGGCCTGAACATTTACTGCACGCTTCCCTGCGGTTGCAGTAGGTTTTGGCATGTCCGTATTGCTGGCATTTTTCGCATTGCAATACCGGCTTCCCCTATCGCCTAATTTCCCAATTTACTCTGACACACATAATTGTTTTCACTTCTTGATATAGCCTTTTTACACTAAAGTTAGTTCCTAGAATTACTAGGAATTCTAGTTTTACACATCTCGAAGACATTTTTTGGGGTGATATTATATTCGTCGCTAAGGGCTTCTATAATTTTCTGCAGCTTGATGTCTCCGTCGAGCCCACGGAGAACGAAGGCCCTTGTTTTTTCTTGGGTTTCGGCGTAAGTATGAAATTCCATTTTTTCTTGATCAAGGGTGCGTTTTAAACTGTAAATTTGCGTTATCGCGATACACCATAATGGAATTTTTGGTATATTTTAATTGATACCTGTTTATGCGCATTCCTTTCAGATCATCCATTAGCTGACGATGATCGGAAGGCCTTTACTAACGACGGACGGTGGTGCTAAAGTTTTAGATTAAGTGCCTTTTCACACATGCCAGATAAGATCATCCGGCATCGGATATCCGATCGCGAGGTACGTAACATTAAATGAAAGCTTTCACACGTTTGTCCGACAGTCGAAGTCGGAAATGTGCTGGATAAACATCGGACGAAACCTCACCATCGTCCGATGCCGGAGTGCATCCAATTAATTTAAAAAGAGAACAGCTAGGAGCTTTTTATATATTGTTTAAAGAAGTTTTTAAATTATTTTCGTATGTCAGTTTCTTCCTTTGATGAACTGCACAACAAATTAGCGTCTTGTCCCACAAGACAGGCCTAGCCTCCACCAGGTTTATTAACTGCTCGGTGTCTAATTCAATTTTTTCCGTCATTTTTGTAACACGATGTAAGCCCTTTCGCTTTTGTCGGATGACTGCCGGAGACAAAAAATCGGGTACGTGTATAAGCTCTAATTTGTTTTCGTGGCCTTCGATGTGTCTAGCACCGGATATCCGGCGTCCGGCATCGGACGATGGTGAGGCTTCTTCCGATGTTTTTACGTACCTCGCGATCAGATATCCGATGCCGAATGATTTTATCCGACACGTGTAAAAAGGCACTTAGAGGGCGCTTTATCTCTGCGCTTCGTGATCGCCATAAGGTGAGAATCGTGGTCTTGGCTATCGGCCGATGTTGCAACGGCATGTTTACGGTTGAGTTGGCTATTTTTGCGTTTGCTGTTTTTCACATGCTGTGGCCTTGATTTTTTTGTCATTGCGGCATCGAGAAGCCTTTTTCTTGCCGGTATCTATCTTAGACGTAATTTGACGTTTTACTCCCCCCATCGATACGGTGGACATATTGTCCTCGTCCTCCGTGAAATCGCCCATAACTGGGGCAGAAGCCGGGGTTCCGTCCCCGGAGATTAGAAAAATGCTATAGCTAAGCTTTTCAGGGTCTTTACTGATTACTAATAACGTAAAAAGCAGTCCTAAGATAATAAGATTTGATCTAGCGATCGTGGCTAAAAATCCGCAGTGCTCAGACGCTTGGAACACAAACAAGTCCCATTGCAAGCGCGGTCGAAATAGGAGTCCTGAAAAGAGATTATTAGTAGTATGGAAATTATTAAATGTAGGAATAGTTTAAATACAAATAGAGGGCCTCGAGTGTAACAGAAGAAACAGGATAATTTGTTTTGGCTCCGCTTAATAAAGCGGTACGCCACTGACGTGTTTATACCCTTTATTATAAGAGTTATTAAAGATAGGTGTTTGATCAATAATTTTTATATGAAACAAATAACCAAGTAAGGTTTTAAAATTGCACCTATCCCGGCCGCGTATTGGCATATTATATTATTATTCAGGGCAGCTATACTCTCATTGGCAGTATACTATGGCCTTATGTTACACGTAATTTCAATATACAGTAAATACCGCGATTCAGACCACAACTCTGTTTTAACGGTTTGAAACGCAGTATATAATGGGTTAGTTTAGGTTAGTTTTGGTTAGTTAAGGTTAGTTTGGGTTAATTTGGGCTAACCCATCTAACCCAAACTAACCCATTATATACTGCGTTTCAGATTACGCGTAACATAAAGCCATAGTATACTGTGAATGACAGTACAACTGCTCTGAATAATAGTACAATAGGCCAACATGCTTCCCGGCCTCTCCGGGTTTTTACTCTTTTTACTGTTTTATTACATTCTATAATTTTGAAGAGAACCATTGGTAAATTATAAGTAGTTTAGCTTTAACCAGTGTTCTGGTTGATGAAGCGTAACAAAGGGAGTTTCCAGAATCGGCCCGTTCTGGTTTTGCTTGATTAAGCAGATAGGCAGGCAAAAATAGAGTTAGGTGTATCTCATATTTCTCCAATTTATTATTTTTAATGAGATAATGATGTTATTTCGTTGCTCGTTTACTTTTCCTTTATTTTGCCTTCCAGCAAATTCGCTTTTTCCATACTCTCTACAAAAGAATCTCAATAATGATACAACTATCGATAAACAGTTATTTAGAATAATACGTTTGCCATTGAAAGAATGGAAAAAGTAAATAAATAAGCTGGGGTTTGTAACCTTCGGCAAAGTGTTATTTCATGGTTACTTGAGGTAATATAATTGTTATTAAGTATACCAAATAAAAATAAAGTATTATCAAAGAAAATTGTTCTTACGAAATATTTTATTTGGCATTAACTTGAATCTGAATTTCACAGTATTGGTCATGGTCAACCAAATAAACCCACCATCTTCATCGACGCTGGTATTCATGCCAGAGAATGGATAGCTACACCAGCAGCTTTGTATATTATCCATCAACTTGTCGAGAATCCTGCAAACGCTGGATTATATCAAAATGTGAATTGGGCCATAATTCCTGCCATAAACCCGGATGGCTATGAATTTTCACGTTCTTCTTCAGTGGTAAGTTTTTATCAGTATAAAAGGCAGCAGTAAAATGTATGTTCTATTCAATTACTATAGTAGTTTAAAAGTAATGAGAAAATGTTTTTATTGGACCCAAAGCTTAGCGACATGTAAAAAACGAACATTTCTCCATTTTTTGCCCATTTTAGGTAATATTTTTGAACTCTAGGCAAAATTACATAATAATTGCAAAATTTGTGCAAAGATCATTTGTTTCATTATCGAAGCTCTTTCAATAATTTGAGAATTAAAAGGTTTTTTCCACTACCGTGCGTAAAATACTCACTTTACGCACTCTCTAAGATTCGTAAAATAGGCCTTTTTAATGTGCAGTGCGTAAAATAAGATATTTTACGCACTAGTGCGTAAAGTAAATCTGACATATTTTTGACATTTAGGGCAGTGCGTAAAATAATATATTTTACGCACTAGTACATAAAATAATTTATTTTACGCACTTGTGCGTAAAGTAATTTAATAATATTTTTGTTTCTTCATATATTTTTCGGTAGTAGAAAAAATTTTGTATGCTACTCATGTGT
>JAEQML010059830.1:0-28064 GCA_016904865.1 Pissodes strobi | reverse complement strand
GAGATGTCTCTGTTTTACAGATACTTTCACGGCAGATGTTCCCAGGATTTGGCCCGCATAATCCCGCCCCTGGCAACTCCTGTCAGACAGTCCCGACAGACGGCAGGAGCGCACCAGTTCGTCGTACAACTAGAAACATCTAGAACATCGCTGTACCAGAACTCCTTTGTCTGGTGCACTGGAACTCACTTCCAGGACATCTGTTTCCCACTAATTACAACCTACAAATATTCAAGAACCGTGTCAATCAACATCTTCGCACACACACCGCTCGTCGAGCGCCATAGGATCTCCCTTTAGTGTGTGTGCCACTGCCATAAAAAAAAAGCACTAAAGGAAGATCCTATGGCCCTCGACGAGCGGTGTGTGTGCGAAGTTGTTGATTGACACGGTTCTTGAATTGCTGTAAGTTGTAATTAGGGGGAAACAGATGTCCTGGGAGTGAGTTCCACAGTGATGCAGTGCACCAGACAAAGGAGTCGTTGCAAAGCGATGTTCTAGGTGTTTCCAGTTGTACGACGATCTGGTGCGCCCTTGCCGTCTGTCGTAACAGGCGCTTCCAGGTGCGGGATGAGGCGGGCCAAATTCTGGGAACATCTGCCGTGAAACAGGGACATATCGGCCACATGTCTGCGGTGTTCCAGACTATCCAGATTCCGGGTCAACTCCGGGTCGCCGACAAGATGCACAGCTCTATTCTGAATGGAATCCAGCAGCTTTAGGGTGTGCTTTGGTGCGGAACCCCGTAAGTGTGAGCAATATTCTAAACACGGTCTTATTTGCGCTTTGTAGAACAATAGCAACTGCTGCGGTGTATACAGCTTTTTGGTGCGAAAGAACGCACCAAGCTTCTGAGAGGCTGATGTTGCGATGTTAGCGATGCAGTCCGATTGACGAGGATGAAGGAATGGTCGATTCTGCCATAATGATGTCAGGGCCCGCCGTATTGGCCCTCTGAATAAACGTGAGTGCTTGGGTCTTTGCTGCTTTGAACTGGACCAAATTTCTGTCGCCCCAAGTTTGAACTTTCTCCAGGTCTTGATTAATTGTTGCAACCTGCTCCTGTCTGCGGTGGTAAGTCTCAGTCCCTGGTAAAGGTTTTTCTGATCTAAATTGAGGGACATGGGTACTGCCATCTGCAAAACTGTAAACAGGATTTTTCGTTTCGATCAGCAGGTTATTAATATAGATGAGAAACAGAGTTGGTGAAAGTACTGCGCCCTGAGGCACGCCCGCGTTAATGGTGAATGTGTCTGAGATGTGTTCATCAACTGCCAGGTGCAGAGGTCGGTTCTTAAGGAAACTGGAAAGCATCTGCAGAGAGAGATTGGCAGTCCGAAAGACGGCAGTTTGTTGAGACGGCAAACTCTGTCGAAGGCCTTCGAAATATCCAACGCAATCGCTCGACACTCTCCGTATTTTTCAATTACCCTACGCGATATATGAGTCACATAGGCCAATATATCTCCTGCTGATCTCTCTTTGCGAAAGCCGTATTGATTATCGCTGATTATTCTGTTGTTCTCGAGGTACTTGAGTAGTTGCTGATTGACTACACGTTCCATGACTTTGGAGATTATTGGAAGCAATTCAATTGGGCATTAGTTTGAGGGCGTCGTTTTCTTGCCTTTTTTGGAACAGGTTGCACTCGAGCGACTTTCCAAGAACATGGGTAAATCCCTTTTCCGTAAGACAGAGAAAAAAGCCTGGAAAAAATGGGTGAATACTTGATTCCAAGAAAAAGTAACGCGTTGTTGATATTGGATGATCTTGCCTCACATTGCAATGCGATTTAACTATTGGACTCGTCTTCTGAAAATAGCATTGAACTTTTATGTCTGCCCAGCCATATGACTCAGGCATTGCAACCTCTCGACAAATCTGTTTTATCATCGGAAAAGCTCTTTCACGCAATAGACAAGACCTGGATGGTGAAACACAAAGACAGAAAGTTGAATAGGCAAAACGTTTCTGCACTGACAGGAAAAGCTTGGGTTGAAAGGGCTCCCGTTAGTAATGCAGTATACGGATTCAAGGTAACCGGTATTTATCCATATGACCCATCTGTTATCCCCGAATATTGTTTCAATATCTCTGGTGCTGCAAGTGCCGATGTTCAAGTTCCAAATCAAGAAGTTCTTCCAGAAGAAACTGCTGCTGCTGAAACCTTCAATGATTCTGCAACAAATCTTCAGCCCGAATCGAAAGAAACTTCATCTAAAGAAGTTGTTTCCGAAGAAGCTGCCGCTGCTAAAAAAAATCCTTAATAATACGGCAACAAATCCTCAGCCCGAAGCAAATAACACTCCATCTAAACTTTTGAGAGAAATTGCTCCTGTGCCAGGTATTTCTATTATTACTTCCAAAAGGAAGCATTCTTACCATTCCGCTATGATTCTAATATCTCTAGAGAATAGAGTCAAATGGCAGGTTCTATCTGATAAAAAGTCGGCTGGAGTAAAATCTAGAACCCACTGCATGAAAAAAGTTAAAAAAAAAAGGAAATAATCTACTTCGTCTTTAAAAGAGGATTATTCATCCGTAGATTCAATTAAGGCTTCAGATATTGACGATACCGACTGCAATGAGTGTGTAGTACATTATTATTCAACCAAATCTAGGTAGATGATTGGATTCAGTGTATAGTTTGTGGAAAGTGGTTGCATAAAAGCTGCACGATATATGTGCAACAGATGTGGACGTTAAATGAAACACATGGAATATAAAAAATAGTTTGGTAGGATTAACTTTTCACCCGAGGCGTATTACAATCACGTAGGATATAATACGCCCCACCTTGATATTTTAAGAAATCTATTTTTTGTTTATTTGAATTTCCGAAAATGTGGGGCATATTATACCACCTTACCCCACACCAAGTCATATTTGCTTTTTGATTTCTTAGAAACAAACAATTGCATCAAAAGCAAAGCTATTTCCTCAAACTCGTAAAAATTTTCTCGGGTTTCCGGATCTCGTACGGAAAATGGTTATACATTTTTTTTATAGCAGATATGCAAAACTAATCTGGAAATGTTTTTTTTTTGGAAAATAGGTATGTGTTGGCTGGCATGTACACTTAAATCAGATTTTTGAATGATGGCTCGTTCACTACTCAGGGAAAAGTGTGCTGAACGCGCCCAAAAAAGCTTTCCCTTCGACAATTACACTATTTTGACGAGAATTAATTAGTAATAGAGCTAGGCAAACCACTTTAAAAAAATTGTTGGGTATAACTACTAGCAACTTTTGCAAATGGCAGTTTGGGTTAGTAGTTAGTAAAAAGTAATTGTGTATAATTACTAGTTACAAGCAATTAGTCGTTGAAGCTTTAACTACTTTCATGACATGGAAATAGAATCGAATAAAAGGCTTATGTACTATGTGTTTTACTGATACTATCATATACAGGGTGTTCCATTCCTCTTGTAGTTACATCGTATCTCACTCAATCGTTGAAAGAGCGTTGCTGATCTTTGAATACAGGTTACTTTGTGTGAAACGAAAAATGCTGCAAGTGAAATCGTCAAAACTGTCATAATTTTCGATATATACGATGAAATTGCAATGCGATTTTTTCGGACATCAATAATGGATCACAAAAACATTTTATTATAAGTGCGTAGTCAGAAATACTAAAAAAGGAAGTGTGCACTATGTTCGCGTATTTCAAGTGAAATTTCTTGCGCTTGAACAACTAGACTCATACGAAAGTATTAAGTATTCCTAGACGTCTACTTTTCCTTACAACGTAACGCGCATGTGCGTATATAAGTCATCGTACGGCACGGGCTATAGGATGTATCTATCGTTCGAGCCGTAATATCTCTCTATCGTTACAGTTTTCATCCGTTACCATAGCTACCACTAGCTCGTGTTTATGCATGCGTAGCCTAAACTGTGTATTACTGTATTAAATATCTAATGTATAGCTCTCGTTCGCTGTCTCTCTACGTTATATCTTTTTTCTCTCTTGTAGAACGAAATGTTCCTAAACGTGGCGCATCCTTGCGTTCACTCTCAATTCACGTTTCATTATCAAGTCGCCGCCTAACAAATTTTACTTCAAAAGCGGTGTATACTTAAGCCCGCACAAAAGAAGTTCAAACTTCAACAAAGCGAGATTAAATGAGTAGGACACGTGGTCGCGGCTGTTTGCGCGGAAACACTAGGGCGTCAGCTATTTGGGTCCCAGACACTTAGGCGCGAGGAAATTACACATATTATTATATAATTACATTCTTAATGTAAAAAATATAAAAATAGCCACAGTACCTCTGGTTACCTACAAATAAATGACCCCTTTATGCTAATTTTTATAACCTAAGAATTGTAGCCGATGGTCACTGTCTCTTAATACTACCAAGCAAATTATACTTATCATTATCATTATCAGAAGGGGTGGCCCCTAGCGGGCCTTACACTTAGACCACCAATTGGGCCCGTTGTGTTCTCCAGCCCGCATATGAGAACTTCCAGGATGCTGGCCTTTCTTAAGAAAACCCGCAACTCCTTCAGACTAACACGATGCACTGAATCTGGCTCGATCAACATTGCGCCAAAGATTCTGAATCTTGCCCACGTAAAGGCGGGACATTTCGTAAGTAGATGATATTGGGTCTCATCGTCCTCCATGCGCCATCTACACTCCCCCTCCTTTGCAATTCTCAGCGGCGTCAGGTACCGTCTAAGCCTACAGTGCCCCGTGTACGATCCTACCAGTGTCCTGCACTCCTTCCTTAGTAGACCCATCAATCTCCTGGTGAGACGCTTCGCGGGCCCTTGTTTCATGAGCCTCGTCTGTCTCATATCCGGAGCCGTCCGCTATACCTCTTCGACCCGACTCTACGTCCAGGCTTTCGCGAACACTCTGGGTAATCACAATTCAGGGATCAGGCCCTAAGGGTCTACGTGCGGAGCCTTCTCTGGCTAAGGCGTCATGCGTCAGCGGCTTTGTTTCCCGGTTCACCCGAGTGTCCCGGTATCCAGACCAGCGTAACCTTTTTGTGTTTTGCAAATTCAATCACTCAGCTCCTACACTCTCCTACGATCAAGGAGCGTGTGCGGACCGACTTCTGTGCCGTTAGTGCCGCCTTGCTGTGGGAGCAAAAGAAAATCCTCCTGCCCTCCACATTGCGCCTTAACGACTCCCAGACCCCATCATGATCACAAAAATTTCCGCTTGGAAAATTGTATTGTTGGCCAGTAAAGTGGATAATTCCCGCTCCAGGGCCTCACAGTACGCATCAGCTGCAGACAGTGTTTCGATTCTGGATTCATCTGTGAACCAGACTAGTCCGTCTCAGGATCCCATCCTTCCCTCCATTCAATCTTCCTTCGTAGGGAAGAAGAAGTTTAACCCCTCGTAGAAGCCTATCTCAGGGACCGCCGCATCACTTGGCATACCCAGGATGGTTAGGTCCTCATACAGCTCCACCATAGACCGCAATGGCCATGGTAGGAGCTATTTCCGCTGCACATCCCCGCATCAACCAATCTCAAGACCGCTCTAGCCGCCTCGTGCCTCATGTAGTCCACCGACGGAGGCAAACTGACCACCATCTCCAGGGCTCTTGGGGGCGCCATCCACATGTCCCCGGTGCTGCAGAGGCATGCAAGTCGCTGTAATTTGTCCAGCATTAATCTGGACGCCGTTTTCATGGATCCTGGCCAGCAAACGATCGCTCCGTGCATGAGCGTCGGAGCAATCATCGTTCTATAAGTCCACAACATAGTTGTCGGCTCAAATCGCCAGAGCCAGAAGCCTCTACAATATTCCCACCTCAGTACCTATATGCAAATGCAACACTTCAGCATTACATATTATTTAATTGAAATGAAACAAAATATAATTTCAAAACAAAAAACATCACGCATGGCCCTACCTTTGCTTCGCTTGTCCCGGAGGCGTTACCAACATGAACTATCCCAAGCTAACCCAAGGCTTGCCAAAAATTACATTTTACCTATTATACCAGCATATACTATCTAGAGATATTTCTTATAATTACCAAATGAATTATTAAAATCTTTATATTGCCTGTTTAGATTATTTGTATATATTTTACTTTAATTATTAATTATTCCTATAATTATAAAACTTATGTTTAGCAAATAAACCGGTGATAAAAATAATAATATTAATTATATTATTAACATATGCTTAATTTTTTGTGTCTAAGTGTCTTAGGCCCAAATAGCTGGTCCGCTAGCGCGTCAAAATGCCAAAACGACCGCGCCTAAGTGCTCACGTCCAAGAGGCCACGTCTAAATTTCCGGACCCGCTAGATTAATATTATGAAATACAAATACTTGCCATAGCGTCGATATTTAAGATACTCCGATATTACGGGAGGAAATCCAACACTAAGCAGACAAAATGAGGCAAGGCGAGTGGTTCTGATAAGTTGCCAGCCAAGCTTCTTAAACAACTAATAGACAATGATACCATACAGATTTTGGTAAAATTATTTAATACTCTTTATAGAATAGGAACTATACCGGAGGACTGCCTGATGTCCACACTTATCACGTTATCTAAAAAGCCAAATGCCAAAGAATGTTCCGACCATCGAACTTAAGAGTCATCTATAATAGAAAATTTGCTCAAATAGACTCGAAAATTAGTGAAAATCAAGTAGAATTTAGAAGAGGTATGGATACCAGAGGAGGTATGGACATTGACAGCCCAGACATCAGGATAATAGCAAATTTATACTGAAGATAGACAGCAAAAGTTAGAGTTGAAGACAAACTTTAAGATAAGATAGAGATCCTGCGTGGAGTTCGCCAGGGCTGTGTTCTTTCTCTTCTGTTATTTAATATATTTATACAGTGAGGCAGTTTTCCGCGAGGCCTTAAAAGGCCGAAAGCATGGCATAATCATTAACGGACAGGTTTTGAGCAGTTTCCGTTTCGCACGATAGTCAAAGCATCCAATCTAAAAGACCGAAACACGCTTATATAGGAGACCAAGACAAATCTTGGGCACCATACATTGTATGTAGAGCTTGTGTAGAAGCTATAAGGAATTGGACAAAAGGTAGAAAAAAAGTCATTGAGTTTCGGGGTTCCTATGGTGTGGCGCGACAAACCATAGTGATGATTGCCACTTTGTATCCTGCGATTTAAAAGGTTTTAATGGCAAGAATAAAAAGAGCATTTTATACCCCAACCTAAATTATGCTATTAGGCCTATTCCGCAGGGCCCTGATGTACCCATACCTGTTCCACCAATGGAGAGTCTGTTATCGTCTGATTCGGAGCAGTCTATAGTCGACTTCAGTGACCTCGATTTTACTCATGAAGCAGGAAAAAATCCAGAAATATTTAATCAAATGGAATTAAATGATTTAGTAAGCGATTTAAATCTTTCCAAAGATGCCTCAGAACTTCTGTCATCCAGACTTCGTGATAAGAATTTGCTGGCTCCAGGAACATCAATCAGGTTCTACAGAAATTGAGAAAAGGACCTAATTTAATCGAGAAGAATCGTTAGTATATTGTAACAATATTCCTGAAATAGCTATAAAGCTAGGACCTACCTCTTACGAGAAGGAAGAATGGCGACTTATTATTGACTTCAGTAAAAGGAGTCTGAAAGGTGTTTTGTTACACAATAATAATGTGTTGGCATCTGTTCGTGTTGCTCATTCTGTTTACCTTAAGGAAACATACGAAAATTTGGAACTTCTCTTAGAAAAAATAGAATACCTGGAACATAAATGGATGCTTTGTAGAGACTTGAAGGTCCTCTGTATGCTTCTCGGGCACCAGTCAGAATATACTAAATATCCCTGTTTTATTTGCGAATGGGACAGCGGAGCACGAGGTAAACATTGGACTCAAATGAGTAGCCTGGAAGAGAAAACTTCACGCCAGGAAGTAAAAACATAAAGCACAATACCTTAGTTGATCCTAAAAAAAAATTATTACCACATCCACATATCAAATTGGGCCTGATGAAACAGTTCGTTAAAGATCTCGACAAAAACGGAGAATGTTTAAATTTATTTGCTGAAAATTTCCTAAGTTGTCTGATGCCAAATTAAAAGAGGAAGTTTTTGTAGATCCCCATGTTAGGGCTTTATGTAGGGACGAAGACTTTCAAAATTCTATGACACCTATTGAAAAGGAAGCCTGGGATTCATTTAAAGGAATTATTGAGAAGTTCCTAGGAAATTACAAGGATCTAGACCATGAGAACATAGTCAGCAAAATGCTGGAAAATTTTCGTGTGTTAGGCTGCAATATGAGTTTGAAGGTACATTTTGTATTCGCACATCTAGACCAATTTCCAGGATACCTTGGAACAGTTAGCGAAAAGCAAGGAGAGCGTTTAAAGAGATGGAAAGGCGTTACCAAGGTAGATGGAGTGTATCGATGATGGCAGGCTGCTGTTGGATGTTACAACACGTTAATCCACATGAAATTCATAGTAGAAATTCAACAAAACGCAGAGGAGACGATTCCATTGCGTTAGGCACTATTAATATGTAGTTCATTATATTTGAAGCCCTACTGTTAATTTTGTTAATTAAATAAATGTATTTATATTTAATGACTGTATTTATTTTATTTTGTTATTTGCAAAAATATCTTACATGATACACAAAAATGGATGAGAAAATTGGAATAAGCGCATCAAAATTCTATAAAACCCCTTAACAAATATAAAACATAAAACATCTCCTAAAAAGTGTCATTTTGCAGACCTGTGTTATCACACAAGTAGTAGAGCTTAATCCTAACATCCTACATATAGGATCGTTCTTATTAAATGATTTTCTTATTTTATGCTTAAAATATATTAAGTGGCAGTAAATCAAACTTGTTTTTATAAAAATAAGTCGTAGTTTTATCTCTAATTCTTTTATCAGAGGTAGGTAAGCGGAACTTAATCAATAAGTTTTCTGCTTCATGCAAGAATGTACAAAGCACAGTTGGAATAGAAAAATTAGACAAATTTCAAAAAACGATTGAAAAAAAATCATGAGTTCAAAACTCTAGTCACGGTAGCCATCAGTGTTTTGAATGGAAATTTTTCAGAAAATCTCAGCATGGAACCAGATATTTTAAGAAATTTAAAGAATTGTCCTGTTACAGCCTTTGACGTTGAACGTAGCTTTTCGATATACAAGTATTTAGATAGAAGACATGTATTTTTAATTGAAAACTTTGAAAACATTTAATTATATATAGTTTTAATAATGCAGTTCCAATATATATTCTGTGTAGGTGTATAAGTTGATTCCATTATGTAACCAGCCTTAAGCTTTGGGTGTCAAATATGTAACCTTATTTGCTAGTTGCTCATTAGGCGGTCCATACCCCAGGCTTTTTACATGAATTAACTAAATTCAATTATCAAAATTTGGTTGTATATTTTTTGGATTTATAACAAAACTTTCGCTTATTTATGCGCACAGATACCACATTTTCAAGTGAATATTCGCCTAAGTCTAAATATTAGTTTCTGCCATTTTTTTATTGTTAACAAAAGTGAAACGAACTGAACAATATTTAATAAAATTTTAATTAATATTATTAATATAATTATAGCAAGATTTAGAAATTATTCATCCTTAACACATTTCATTTTACTATTAGTCTTAAGCTGGTATAATGGGCCATAATTGAAGGAGGTATATGTTCTAGAATCTTTTTAGTATCATTTTGGATTGGTCGAACTCAACCTCCAAAACGTTGCCGTCGTCGCCTCGGTAAATTTGCCGACAAATAAAATCATTCACATCCACCAATTTTTATTGAAATTCTATTTGCGAATTTGGGGTCTCAACTATATCTATGGTTCTCGTTTATTATATTGCGTAGGCAGAATTTTAGTATCAATTAGCAAAACTGCTCAGATAAACATCAAATAAAAACGAAATTTTAAGGCCTCATTATGGCAGTAAAATTAATGGAATTGTTGGGTATACGTTTATGCCTTTCATATCTCAGGAAAACTATTAAGATCGGTAGACTGATCTATTTAGATTGTTAGGAAGTTTTATTTTTATTTGGTAACAGGCTACTTTGATGTAATCAAGATAGTACTTTAGTAATTTGTAACGTAGTAAGAATGATCAAGATTGTTTATTCGATCAAAACGATGCTGCTTTCTCTTGAATGAGAGTGATGTATTTTTCAATCGTAGATAATGTATTAGATTATTTCGATGAAAATGTCATAACGTTTTTTTTTATTTTCCTCGAGTTTTTGATGTGTAAACATCTTACGCGGCGGTATGAGGGTAAATCTCGGCAAATGGGACGGAAATGCGCAAAACAATTCTAGCCGCTAGGGCGGAATTATGTACAATTTTGCCATTTAAAATCGTTTTAAACGGATTTTAGACGATAAAAAAGCATATTTTAAATTAAACGAACCGTCAAAAGTATTATTTTTTAATTATTATATTCGCAGTGTATTTGGATCCATAGCACGGCTTATTTTTAATGGACGGTTGAATTTAAAATGAATTTTTGCTTCAAAATCCACGAAAAATTCGTCCGAAAACACGGCTATCGGCCTAAAAAAAGTCAGAACTTTCGGATTTTTATATAATTTTGCCATTTTAAATCGTTTTTAAACGGATTTTAGACGATAAAAAAGCATATTATTATTTTAAATTAAACGAACTATCAAAAATATTATTCAGATGCCCAGACGTTTAAAACAATATTGTCATAGCCCTCTTCTAAAATTTAAAAAAGTTGGTTATTGACTTTCCCAAATCAAAGGATGTCGGCCCACGATTACTAGGTAAATAAGCATATGTTGATGTTATTCCTGGTGGCATTAGATTTTCGTGTCGAATTTGTGCAGTGAATTAATCCACTCCGAAGCTGCCAGTAAGTATTATTAAAGAATCCTAACTAATATTATAAATGCGAATGTGTTTGTTTTTATTCTCTGAACAAGCTAAAATGTACAGGTAACGGCCATAGCACGTTGAAAATACCAGTTCTCGTCCGATCACTGAAGTTAAGCAACATCGGGCGTGGTTAGTACTTGGATGGGTGACCGTTTGGAATACGGCGACGTGCTGTTGTCATTTTTTTACAACCGATGTCGTTACACATATGTTTACACATCAGTCTCGAGTACTAGCAGACTCGCTCATTTTTTTTATTGGTTTCTCCCTAGACAGACGGATGGGTACCCAATCTGTCTAGTCCCCTCATTGCTTAAAGAAAGTTCAGGCTATGCCTTCTTATGGCTTTTTGTATATGATGATGTATCTCTGTATCTAGCTAAGTCATTATAGATATTGATGAATGACATAATTTGCACTCTTCCTTGCATCCAGATTCTTTCAATTTCTATTGCTAAGGGGTATGCTTTTCTGTTATTCGAGGTATTTTTAGCTGATATTGTTATCTGTTGGTATCGCTAGGTCTATTAGGTATGTGGTCTTCTTCTTTTTATCCAGTAATGTGAGATCTGGTCTGTTGTGTGGTATAGCTTTATCAATGTGTATGTCTATGTCGCAATACAGTTTGAACTAATTATTTTCCAATATACTGTTCAGTGTATAATTATAATGTTGCATTTCTGTTTATATCAAGTTTAATTTGTGCCAAAATCTGGTGTATTATTTTCGCTGCTATGCTGCCTCCTCCTATTACATGTGCGATAATTTCCTGGTATTGATGGCACTTCCTGCATAGGTCATGTAACTCCGCTTTTTTTATAAGGTATTTTTGGTAGGTCTTGATTGCTATTGCCTGGTCCTGTATCGCTTTTTCTTGGAAGAGTTGTCTTTTTGTATCCAGTTGTATGTGTGTTTTTTGTGAATACACTCGAGGTTAATAATAAATAGGTGCTTTCCATGTAATGTCTACCCGGACCATTGCTCTATTTTATCTTGTAGTCTTTGCATCCGTTATGGTTTTGGCTCAGATTGTGAGAGACTCAGCTGTGACTATTCTTTGTCTGCTTGTATGACTACTCTGTGCAAAGACGTCTTGTTGTTGAAATATTTTACCTGAGAATTCTATTTAATTTGCTTGGAGTATGTGAATATCTATTAGTCCTCTTCCTATTTCTTTCATATGTATTGTAACTCTCTTTGTATGAGCTTGGATGTAGTGTTTTATGTTTCGTGAGCTGAGATCTTGTGAATATATTTATATTTTCCAGGTTTGTTGCTGCCTATTCTATTACTCCAAAGGAATATGTGAGAAGCTTGATGACAAACGTGTCCGCGACTTTAAATAGGTGCTTCCAATTAGTTTCGTGTTGAGGATTAGTGGCGTTTCTTATGTTCTCTATTGCTTTTTGAAGTGAAAACTTCTTTAGCGCCGTTGGGTGTGATTTGAGACTCGATGAAACGGGAACGAGGAAACGCTCGATGAAACGGGAAAAGTGACACCAATTTCGAAACTTCTTTAGCCCCGTTAGTCAGCTGAGAATGAGAGTCGATGAAACGGATGAAACAGAAGGAAACGAAATAAGTGACACCAATAAAAAGATGTAGGTAGATATATAGGATGTAGCCTGCGAGAGAATGAGATAGGACACAGTATACAGTCGTTATATGTTTCCCAAGAGTAAAAAGTAGTTGTCGTCCGATCACTGAAGTTATGCAACGTCGGACGTGGTTAGTACTTGGATGGGTGACCGCTTGATTTCACTTCTACCGCGTGTGAACTGTTGCTAATTGCTAATTCTATGGAGTTTTTAATATCGCTCTGCTGAAGTTTCATCTTCCTGCATGTTTTTTTACGGCAGTGGCACACCTACACTAAAGGAATATCCTATGGCACTCGATGAGCGGTGTGTGTGAAGAGACACGGTTCTTAAATAGCTGTAGGTTGTAATTAGGGGAAGCAGATGTCCTGGGAGTGACCTAGTGATGCAGTGCGCCAGACAAAGAAGCCTTTGTAAAGCTACGTGTATTTCCAGTTGTACAAAGAACGGGTGCGCTCTTGCCGTCTGTCGTGGCTGTCTGATAGGCGTTGCTGGGGGCCTGAAAAACTGGTATATCTCTGCCACACGTCTGCGGTGTAACTCCGGGTCGAGGCGCACAGCTCTCTTCTGAATGGAATCCAGCAGCTTTAGGGTGCACTTAAGTGCGGCAGCCCAGATCTGTGATATTCTAAGCACGTGCTTATTTGCGCTTTGTAGAGCAAGAGCAGCTTCTGCGAGGCTGATTTTTTTGCCAGGATGAAGGAACGATCGATCCTGCCATAATAATATCAGGGCCCGCTGTATTGACTTTCTTGGTAAACGTGGCTACTTGGTTTTTTGCTGCATTGAACTGTACCAAATTGTTGTAATCTGCTCCTGTCCGCGGTGATAAATCTCAGCCGCTGGTATATGGTTTTCTGATCTAAATTGGGAGAGAAGGGTACTGTTATCTGCAAAATTGTACACAGGATTATTGGTTTCGGTCAGCAGGTCATTAATATAGATGAGCAACAGAGTTGGTAAAAGTATTGTGCCTTGAGGCACGCCCGCATTAATCGTGAATGTACCTGAGATGTGTCCATCGACTGCAACGTGCAAGCCAGTGCACTGCAGTTTATTGAACAATCCGTCATGCCAGACTGTGTCGAATGCCTTCGAAATATCCAACGCAATCGCTTGACATTATCCGTAGTTCTCAATTACCCTACTTCATATATGAGTGACATAAGCCCATATATCTCCTGTCGATCTCTCTTTGCGAAAGCCGTATTGGTTATCGCTAATTATTCTGTTGGTCTCGAGGTACTTGAGTAGTTGCTGATTGACTACACGTTCCATGACTTCGGAGATTATTGGAAGCAAGGCAATTGGGCGATAGTGTGAGGGCGTGGTTTTCTTGCCTTTTTTGGAACAGGTTGCATTCGAGCGACTTTCTAGGAAAATGGATAAGTCCTTTTTCGGTAAGACAAAGAAAAAAGTCTGACATAAATGGGTGTTAGTTCGTTGGCGTTGTTCTTTAACACAATGGTAGGTATTCCATCTGGTCCTGATGCCTTATACGTATCTAGCTCTTTGAGGATTTTACGAATATCACGGTAATGAAACTTAACTTCTGCCATGGTAGTGATGATATTGGATACGGTGGGAATATCCTTGCCTTAGGGGACGTTTAAGTGAGTTGAAAATATTTCAAAAGGTAGGAGAGACGTTTTTGTAAAGTTATTACTTACAGTCGTTGCTACCGACAAGAAATTCCGGAACCACTGGGACATTGCAAAAGTTTATTCCTGATCCTTTGATTGTATTTGTTCTTAGCTTCGTCAGTCAAACTTTTGCATACCTTTCTCGCTTCGGCAAAATAACTGAGACTTTCAAGGGTCTGATTTTGTTTCCAGTACTTGTAGGCTTGCTGTTTCCTACCTACGGCTCTTTCCAGTGGCGGGCTAACAACTTGTGAGGCCCGGGGCGGTTAACTATATGGGGGGCCCCTGAAGGGCGTATTTAGCTCGGAGTTATGGGGGGAGAGGAGTACTGACGCCCGCCGCGGGCGTCGCCGGCAATGCGCCTGCAGGCGCAAAATTTTTGGGTGCCTCGCCCAATTTTTACGGACGAAGCGGATTTTACCATGAGTTCATGGGGCCCCCTTTTGTATATTTGTTTAGGATATGTTTCCATTAATGACAACCAAAAAAAGACCACTTTTCCAATTTAAATTCACGACAACCAAAAAACCTCAATAAAACAGTAACTCCGTGACAGGTTTTATTTTTAACTTTAAGTCAGAAACAACCCCCAAAAGAACGTAAACGATCAATATACTCATCAAAGAAAAAAGTGATGCCAAAAAAATATACAATAATTATATAAGAATAATACATTAGTAAAATAAAATGTAATTAATACAGTTGAGCCACAAGAATAATAAATTTATTAATCTTGTGGTTGAGCTATGAACTTTACTGCTCTAACACCAATATGAATATTAGTTCCTACAATTTCAGCATTTTGGA
Source organism: Pissodes strobi (assembly GCA_016904865.1). Classification (NCBI taxonomy): domain Eukaryota; kingdom Metazoa; phylum Arthropoda; class Insecta; order Coleoptera; family Curculionidae; genus Pissodes; species Pissodes strobi. The sequence continues at coordinate 13,137 of JAEQML010059830.1, read as the reverse complement.
CGTATTGACGCGACTCGATAAAATTGATTTAAACAAGGGTCCAGGCCCAGATGGACTCACTGCTAAATTTTTAAAAGAATGTTCTTTTTCACTTTCAAGGCCCCTCTGGTTAATATTTAATAACTCTATGGCTAATGGAGTTTTTCCAATTGTTTGGAAACTCTCTTATATCCCCCATATATAAAAATTCTGGCAGTAAATCTTGTATTAAAAATTATAGACCCGTTTCAAAAATATCTCTTATATCAAAAATAATGGGGTCAATAATAACTGACTTTATGGAGGACTCTTTTAGAAATATTATAATTTCGAAGCAACATGGATTTTCTAAAAATAAATCAATTACTACCAATCTGTTGCTTTACTCGGAGGCCTTGGAGAAAGGCAATGTTGTGGACTCGGTCTACACCGATTTCTCAAAGGCCTTTGATAAAATAGATCATCGGTTGCTTTTGAGGAAATTGTCTGGTTATGAGGTTCATGGCACTCTTTTGCAATGGATCAATTCATATATTTCTGGTCGAACACAAGTTGTCAAAATAAAGAATCAATTCTCAAAAGTCGTAAGTGTTACTTCTGAGGTTCCTCAAGGGGCACATTTGGCCCCATTACTATTTAATATCTATATTAATGATATATGCTATTGTTATTTATCATCTGCATATATTTTATACGCGGACGATTTGAAAATTTTTAAAAGGATTAACAGTGACAGTGACATTGTGCAGTTTCAGGAGGACATCGACAGATTTTGTGACTGGTGTGTTAGGAACAAAATGGTCCTTAATACTGATAAATGTAAATATATCCAATTTTCCAATTCAGCGTGTCAATCTCATTAAAGATCTTGGAGTATTTTTCGACTCAAAGCTCACATTCCCCCATCACATAGATAGCTGTCGTAACAAAGCTTTAAAAATGTTAGGTTTTATTAAAATAAACACAAAGGACTTCAGAAACACCAACTCGATTAAATTGCTTTACACATCTCTTGTAAGATCACACTTAGAAAACTCTACTAGTGTGTGGAGTTCTTACTACCAAATTCCTATAGATAAATTGGAGTCTGTACAACGTACATTTTTTCGATATGTAGCATTTAAAAAAGGCATAAGAATGGAAAATATTAATTATGTAGAACTTTAAGAGAGCCTTAAACTAAAGCAATTAAAAATACGCAGGGAAATATGTGATATTGTTTTAACCCACAAAGTTATAAATGGGCAATTAAATTCCCCAGAACTATTAAATAAATTTCAGCTCCGAGGTTTTTAAGAAACCAACGAACTTTTTACTTGTGTCAGCATAGAACTCTTTATGGAAAGAACTCCCCCATAAATAGAATCATGGAAAATGCAAACAAATTTGAGGGGGACTTTTTTAACAAATCGCTGAACTGTCTTAAGTTATTTTTGAAGAGGCATTACAGTACTAATGACTAATGACTAATATTTTTTGTAAGGTTCTTAAACATGTTAAGTAATGCATATATGATGTTTGTTTTAACTATACCACCGATTGTTCTACTCGATGACTATACTTAGATTTAGTTAACTCATTTTAGTTTTATTTCTTGTTTTATTTTTAGTTTTATTTTTAATACTCCTGTACGAAAGGGCTTAGCCCGTGTATGAATAAATAAATAAATAAATAAATTATTATGTAAAAATATGTTTCCGAGCTTTTAACGAACTAAAGTTATTAATTAACTCATCATAATCTAAATTTTCAGACAATTTCCTCTCTATTGATAATATTGACAAATTATTTAGTCTATCGTCGGTCATTGTCGAAGGCAGATAATCTTCTATTAACTTGAGTTTTGAAAAACTTCTTTCGAAGGTCGCTACTGAGACACAGACTGTTAAAATTTTTTGATTTTATATATTTAAATTGGGCCCCTCAGCGTTGCGGCCCGGGGCTCTTAGATCGTCCGAGTTTGCACGATTGTAGTGGCAGATTTTACGAGGCAATGATGCATTTTGTGTAGGAGTGGCAGTTCACAAACCGTTGTAATATGTTTTTAGTCGGAAGTACCTAATGGCGGACCAACTGTAATTGTGTACTAGTCGGGGTTTGTGGTTAGAAAAAGCTCCAAATTGTCAAATTCGCCCCTCTCTGAGATCCGAGTTGGTTTGTCTACAAGTTGAGTAAGGCCGCAGCTGGTTGGTCTTGTTGTGATGATTGAGCCAGTTGGTGTTATGGCCGTTGAATTATCCCAGACCGATTATTTATTAATTAGAGTGGTCGACCTGTATTAAATCAAGAGTGGTAGATAACGTTGTAAAGAAGCTTTTGTAGGCTCTATCGCTTAGAGGGCCTATCTATCATATAATTCTAACAGAATGCCCCTCGTATAAAAATGATCATGCGAGAGTAAAAGTATTCATATTGTACGGCCCGCTATATCGCAGAATATCTTTAGACGCTGCCTAGGGTATTATAATCACCTACTAAAATCTTCTTTTACTAAATACAACAAGGTTTAATACCACAAAAAAAAATCAAATTTTAATAAACGAAGAAGGATATCAAAAATTTGAGAAATCAGCTATTTCCTTACAAACAAGGGACTGTGTTTTTAGTTGTTTTTTAGGGAAACCCGGTACTTAATTTAGTTAAAATTTGTGATGCATGTTTCAAATCTAAACAATCCGACCAAACAGTCATGTTCAGAATTAAATTCTCTTTTAAATGTTGTAAAGCGCCTATGGATATTTTTATTCGTTCTCAGAATACTTGACTACAAAGTAAACATAAAAATGCACGTAATACATTTGAATTGTCCAGCAGTGTAGTGCAACATACAAAATTTAAATATTCATCTCTTTTTACCACTAAATTCGAATTAATAACTATTCGTCTAACGTTGACAAATTGGATATCTCAAAAGCCCATTAGCAGATCGCTGTGACGAATGATCAAACGAATTTTATTAAACATTTGTAACGGTAGTTGATTGTTATTTTGATTCCACTAACTGAATTTAAAATTGTCTCTTCTTATTTTCATGCATTATTATGAATACATTAGTGCAGAAAAATAGTTTGTATCGAATTGGGCAATTTAATTTTTAATGGGTGAATGGAACACCGAAATGAGGATGATTTAACAAATTTTTGGTTTAGCGAAGGAAAAAGAACATCGAAAAAGTCACCAGAGGTGTTCGTATCGCCTAATTTGTTAAAACTGTATGAACTAACTGTTAAAATACATGATGGATAATAACACTTTTCTGCAGTGCAACTAAATCAGATCAGCCCCTAAAGTTCAAAATGACGAAATGAAATGCAACTTCTTAAATCCTTCCTGGATTATTTGTAGTTTTTGCATTATCAGTGCTATTTTGATAAGTACTTGGTGATACATTAAGGGTTGACGAAAGATATCGGAAGAATCTTTTGGTGGGTAAATTCAAATAATCTTGCGTTAGGTCTTAAGCAGAAGGAGAAAGCGTATGCAACAGACAAGGCATTAATGTTGATGATGAGTAATGTTTCTGTATCACTACGTTCAGATTTATCTGATCGATCAAAAGCAGTATTCTATTATACAAATTATTATCTTCTGCATTTAAATTATTGGATTAGCTATCATCTTCTGAAGTTTAGAAATAAGTAAGCTTAAGGCATTGTTTAAATAATCCATGCTTGTCTTTAGAAAATCACATACCATGAGCGTTACTGACTAGTTAATTTTGCAATGTATGAATTTGCACCGAGACAATAAGTTTTCAAACTGAGACCACCTGCTTAGTTTGAATTCAAAAAGTAAAATACATTTTAACTCATTGTAAGCCAATTCATCACCCTGCAAAAAAACTTTTACCTTTATATGACTGTCCACTGAAACGTGTTTGAGAATATTTATAAAAATATATTTTTGTCCCAGTTACAATTTTAACTTCTCAAAATTCGGATATATTCAATTTCTGTGAATAATTTAGAAGATCTTTTAATTAAATCTGATTCTTCGAAAGCTTGATTAAGTTGAAAGTTACGCTCTTGATGCTCCTTATTTCGCTCCGCTGGACTTTTTCTAGGAATTAGAACAGTTTTTGACAAGTAAGCCGTCAAACTGGGAAAAACACTAGGATAATTTGAATTGCACTCAGGAATACAGCATGGACTTGGCATGTTGATAAAAAAATTAAACAAACAAACAAAATGTAAAAAATGGGGTACCGATTTACCACATTTCCACACTTATGCTACTACATGTATTTTTCACTAATTTTAAATTTAATTCGTTTACTTATATAAGCTAAAATAAACAACACAATCAATAAATAAACCAGACACAGAATATTCACATTAGTTCACCAGCGAGAGCTACAGAAAACGAAAAAAAAAAACATCAAAAACATTATTTGCCGCCATTAGAGTAAGGTAAACGACCGTGGCCAGCCGCCCGGCTTCACTTGTTTTGTCACTTTTTTACTGATATTACCGAGAATCCGCACCAAAAATAGTAACTGACACTTTGTAGAAGCTCTTGTCAATCACTTCACACAAGGATTTTGTAAAATATCAAGGAAAACCCGCCAAAAAATGCAATTTAATTAGCAGAGCCGAAAATAAACAACCTGCTCCCCTTAAGTTTACATACTAGTCGTGTCAAATGTCACGTGACTCACATATCTTCATCCAGCGTTGCCTTTGTTTGTACTTCGCTGCTGGGACTTGGAGGAGGCTGTGATAGTGCATCAATACGCAGATACAATTGACACAAAAAAATATAATAAACCATTGTATGTTGGAAAGTAAAAAAGTATATAAAAAGCATTTCCGGATGCCTAAAGAGAAGAAAACCTATGTAATTTAGCAGCTGACATTTTAAGATAAAACTTCGGGTATTTAACAGAAGTAATGACAATCACTGGTTTGGCAAGTTGGATCAAAACTCATACATTGCCCTAAATTGGAAAGCAGTTCTAGTTATGTCATTTTTAGAAATAAAAAAATTTCATCGACAATGCTTCTTTAACTAAAAAAATTCGTTTAGATATGCAAAGTTTTTAAAAATCACCTCATATGATAATAGGCAAAACAAGTAGCCAATCTGAAGAAGGAAATCAGCGAAAGTTTTTAAAACATGTATTGGAAAATTCCTGTAGAAATTAAAAATTGTGGATGTTTAAGACCGCCCGACAGAAGCGAAAACTTCAATAATGCAACATGAATATTCTCAAACAAAAGTATTCTCTTGCGATTTATATTTTGAAATTACTTGCCAGAACTTCGACGTTTAAAGTAAAATTTTACCTCGAAATCTCCCATAAAATTGGCAGAGAACTGCTTATCGCTTGTCTCAATTCTCCCATCTTGGGCCATTTTCCCATCTTCAAATGCTTGAAATAAGGTTTCTGACAAATAAATCTACTTACTTAATCTAAAAAACTATACGCATCGACAAGTTTAAAGTAAAATTGTGCCTCAATATTTGCCATAAAGTTACATGCCTCTAATCAGTAAAAAAATACACATTTTCCGAACCTAACCAATTCTTCCTCTTTCAAACTATTTTCAATCAGATTCTAGGCAATTAAATCTACATTTCTAACCGAATTGTTATGTCAAAATATTGCAAGATGTATTTCTTCAAATATCCCATAACGCATCAAACGTAAAGCATTCAGACTCGTAAAATTCCGAATTTTTAAAAACTTTGGATTATTTCAATTTAGTCTCAATTTTCTCATATTTCCCAATCTCCTACATGCCGTTTTAATAGCAGAGATCACGAGATTTTCTAATCTAATAAAGTAGATTTTGCCAACTGAAAATTAAAAAAGAATCATCAAATCGGGATTTTCAATCGGATCGACGAGATTTTTTGGTATGCTCTGCTCATATCCTCTTTCTGTAATGATTGCTCTAGATTATTGGGTTTTCCAAAATAATAAGTGGCGACGTGTCGTGTGACAACAATTCGAAATAGGGAAAAGTTTAGATTCAACTAGCTTTTATACAATGTGATAACAAAAGCATTATCATTTTTGAAGGCGTTCTAATATAGTTTTTGGCATGGATTTTCGTCAAGTAATTAGCTTTTCTAAGAAAAAAGTACTTTCCAAAAAAAAATTAAAAGCTAATTGTTTTTTACGTATAAATCGATGTTTTTACGTTTTCCCTAAGTCAATTTTCCCGACATTTTCGAAGCAGAGAAGCAATTAAAGAAATTATCTCTTAAATTCCTTATTGAACTGTGGGTTAAATTTTTTCGCTTGTGATTTTTTCGGCGTTAGAAGGAACCAAAGTCACCTCTTCTTCAAAAATATTCACGCCCAAAAATACTCCCAATGTTGCGATTCTCGCCAATTCCAATAGAGTTCCAGGCTTGTTCGATACCAAGGGAAAAGTGTGCTGAACGAGCCTAAAGAAGTGTTCATTTCAAAAACCTAACCAAACTTGAGATGGTTTGGTCTGAAACTAAAAGAACATACAACGGAAAAGATAATGAACAAAGAGAGAATAAACTATGGTAATCACATAGAAAATGCGATGGAAACTGTATTAGCTTGAAGAGCAATGAAGATATTCCTCTTACTGATCTCGTTCGATTTGTCTGTGTGATGATTTGTTAGTGTTTGCTAATTTGAGACAAAATGTTGCCAATATTTCCGGAGAAGTCTCTTAAAAATATGCTTTCGATTTTTTCCCTCATATTATATAAAAAATCCCATATGTGCAGTGTATTTTTCGAAAATTATAGCGGTAATTGCCCAGCAAGTCATCAATAAAAGTCCGACAGTTCCTTATTTTGTATATGACTTTTTTGTATAGCTACGATAACCAACAATATTTTTTTATGGCAGCGGTACACACACTAAAAGAAGATCCTATGGCAGTCGACGAGCAGTGTGTGTGCGAAGATGAAGATTGACTCTCTCCTTCTTCTTCAGTTTTAAAACGTCCTTCGACGTCTTCCGATTCCCAATCGCCATTCATCCCTATCATTCCATAGATCCTCATCTAATCCCCTCTCTCTTATTTCCCTGTCTTTGCCTTCTTTCCGACTCCTTCTCGGCCTTCCCCTTTTCCTTCTTCCAGCGGGTGTCCAGGTAAGAATTTGATTAGGGAGTCGCTGCTCCTCCATTCTCTGGACATGTATGTATCATCTTAGTTGTTTGGTTATTATTTCGTCCGTTATTGTGTGTCCTACTTTCATTGTTGCGCGGATTGTTTCATTTGGAATTCTTTTAAATCTCGACTTCCCTGCCGCTCTCCTCCAGAAGTCCATCTCCGTTGCCTCCAGCACCCTCATGGTCTTTTCTTTTAGTTGCCATACTTCGCAACTATACGTGACTATGCTTTTTATGATAGTATTATAAATTAAATGTATGTGTCGTCTTGTAATTTTTTAGTTCCATAGGATGCTGTTTAGCATTGCAATAGCCTTCCTGCCTTGGGTGTTTCTATCCTTGATAGCATCGTCCAGTTCCGCCATCTGAGATTTTTACTCCCAAGTACTTGTAGGTTGAGCACGATTTGATAATCCTTCCGTCGTCCAAAAGAAGGTCTTGACGCCCTCCACCGACACACATGTATTCTGTTTTTGATATGTTCGCCTAGTCCCCATTTCTTATACTGAAGATTGATACGGTTCTTAAATAACTGCAGGTTGTAATTAGGGGGAAACAGATACCCTGGAAGTGAGTTCCACAATGATGCTGCGCGCCAAACAAAGGAGTCCATGTAAAGCGATGTTCTAGGTGTTTCCAGTTGTAGCCGTCTGTCGTGGTTGTCCGACAGGCGTTGCTGGGGTGGGATGAGGCGGGTCATATCCTAGGAATATCTGCCGTGAAAATATCTGTAAAACAGGCATATCTCGGCCACATGTCAGCGGTGTTCCAGACTATCCACATTCCGTGTCAACTCCAAGTCGCCGACGAGATGCACAGCTCTCTTTTAAATGGAATCCAGCAGCCAGCTTTAGGGTGTGCTTAGGTGCGGCACCCCAGATATGTGAGCAATATTCTTAGCACAGTCTTATTTGCGAATTGTAGAGCAATAGCAGCTGCTGCGGTGTGATTTTGCGATTTTAGTAACGTGACGAGGATGAAGGAATGGTCGATTCTACCATAATGATATCAGGGCCCGCCGTATTGGCTTTCTTGGTAAAGGAGGCTGCTTGGGTTTTTGATGCATTGAACTGGATCAAATTTCTTTCGCCCCAAGTTCAAACTTCCTACAGATCTTGATTAATTGGAGTAATCTGCTCTTGTCTGCGGTTATAAGTCTCAGTCGCTGGTAACGATTCTTCTTACCTAAATTGCGAAACAGGGCCACTGTCATCTGCAAAACTGTAAACAGGAATATTGGTTTCGATCAGCAGGTCATTAATATAGATCAGGAACAGAGTTGGTGAAAGTGCTGCGCCTTGAGGGACGCCTGCATTAATGGTGAATGTGTCTGAGATGTGTTCATCAACTGCAACGTGGAGAGATCTGTTTCTAAGGAAACTAACAAGCCAGCTGTAGAGAGATGCTGGCAGTCCAAAGGACGGCAGTTTGCTGAGCAATCCGTCATGCCAAACTCTGTCGATTGCCTTCGATATATTTAACGCAATCGCTAGAGATTCCCGGTAGCTCTCAATTTTCCTCCATACATCAGTGGCATAGGCCAATATATATCCTATCGATGTCTCTTTGCGAAAGCCGTATTGGTTATCTCTAATTATTCTGTTTGTCTCGAGGTACTTGAGCAGTTGCTAATTGACTACACGTTCCATGACTTTGGAGATTATTGAAAGCAATGAGCGATAGTTTGAAGGCGTGGTTTTCTTCCCTTTTTTGGAACAGGTTGCACTCGAGCAACTTTCCAAGAAGATGGGTAAATCCCCTTTCGGCAAGTCAGAGAAAAAAGCCTGGGAAAAATGGGGGTTAGAGTTCGTTGGCCCAGTTCTTTAACACGGTTTTGATAATTTTAGCGTATCAAGCTCTTTGAGGATTTTACGAATATCACGGTGATGAAACTCAGCTTCTGCCATGGTAGTATTGAGGTTGGTTATGGTGTGCAGAGCCTTGCCTTGGGGGACGTCTAAGGTGCGATGGAAACATTTCGGCGAGCATGTTTGCTTTTTTCTTTAGCTGTAGTCGCCGTGACGTCGAGTTCATCTGTCAAGGGTGGGAAAGACGTTTTTGTAAAGTTATTACTTACTGCCTTTGTGCCGACCAGAAATTCCGAACTTATGTCTAAATGGGGAGTGTAGTGTAGGTCGTAACCAGGCTAGGGATAGTTTACCGTTGTCGTTGCAGAACATATTTCTCTAAGGGTCACTATGTGTGGTCTATTTGCTTGTAGCTGTTGGTGTATCGAATCAATGTTTGAATTTAGATCTCTTATATCACAGAAATCTATTCTAAATTTGTTTGGTATCTTTGCTACTTGTGAAGCGTTGCATAAAGGGCCGCCCGGCGCTCGGAGATCCGAATGGCCGGGGTATTTACCTCCGGAATATTATGATCCTGGAAACGCCATCATGTTCGTATTGGTTTATTAATGCCAAATTTTCTTTAAAAAATGTCCTGTTTTCGAGAAACTTTTTGAATTTAATAAAAGTAGCAATAGAAGAACCAAAAATACAAAAAACAGTAAGCAGTGCATATGGCGCCAGTTTATGTCCTTTGCCAATAAATGAAAATACATTTTAAAACACAAAACAAGCATTTCCGAGTTAGCGAACATATTTAATGATTGGGCGTTTAATATGCGGCAACAAAATGGTCAAAATTACAAAAAAATACCGTGAAGACAGTGTGGAACGTGATGGCCTGACAGCTTATTGAAAAATGTAATAGATATTTTAACATTACCTTTAACCCATTTATGGATATTGAGTTTAAGTCAACAAAACCCGGAGAAAAGAAAGGTAAACACTGTTTTTTTTTTAAATATGAAGAGTATAAGAAAATGGCAGGCTCATGCAATGAAGATAATCATGATAGCCTCCAGAAAAAAACTGTTTTTTGTTTTGTCAATTGAATTAGCTTGGAGATGAGAAGAAAGCGAAAAATGTTTGGTCAGCTACTTTAAGAAAGGACTTCGGCAACGAAGTAGATAAAACTTGCCGGATTCAGTATAGCCCAATTTTTAGTAATATCACTCAAATGGTTGATAAACCTTGCGCTTCTTCCAAGTGGATAATTCGGAACAACAAATATCTTGATATCTGCCCAGTACGACTATATGAAATGTTTATGGACAAGAGGTAAGATATAAAAAGTGGTCGATTCTTTTTAACAGTAAATTCATTTTTAAAAATTGAAAATGGTATAAAGATAACGGATGAAATTTAATGGCCACCTGGTCGTCATACCAAGCAAAAAAAAGCAAGAATTACCAATCATTCTTTGCGGGCGATAGCTGTGATTAGATTGACTAAAGAAGGCATAAAAGAACAAGAACTTATTAAAATAACAGGACACTCCACTGCAAAATTAATTACCCCATACCTTTAAATGGATTAAGACCACCATGCTGGAATAATAAATAAACCCAGGCATAATAACACTAATAATAATAACTGGAACCCGTACTATACCCCAAATATGATAGGAAGTATTGCCATGCAGAGATCGGAGGTTATAGCAATTGAAAAAATAAATTCGTATGTTAGCTGTGTATTTAATTATAAATCTTGTAATATTTAACTTTTCAAAAACATATTGTTTGAATTGATTTTTGATTTTTCATTTATTTCGGGAAATAATGCTCACAATTGGAGTCGTGCTGTAACGTTGTAATTGTAACTGAAAATTATATCGCGATTTTCTCTGTGTATCCGTTTAATTGTGGTATCGATTATCGCAACCTTACTACTACGAGTGCATTTCAGTATTCCAACTCGTTTGACAGGGAGCGCCTTCCGAAGATGCGCATGAAAATAGGATATATCGAAGAAAGTTAAAATTGACGTTCTGTTCTTGTTTGGACTTACTTTCGAGAAGGTGTCTTGTGGCAATTAAGTTTTCAACTGGTGGTTGATGATTGCCAGATAACATTTTTTATTAAAATTACAAAGCGTAGTATCGCGTATCTTTTGTTAGAGTACCGGCTATACTGTTGCGAAACACCGTGTGAAAAGCGGTGTAATAACCTTTTTATTTTAAAAGGTAGGTTCGACCCATGTGTTTCTAGTTACATGGCGAAAAAAAAATCATTTATCTTTTCACCAGGGTCTTTCTGAGGAACCGATGCCCATTTGTTTCGGGGAATTCCTTCCTTGAACAGGAGCCTAGCCATCCTGTTCTATTTGTTGGACCAGCCAGAGAGTTTTTGGTGAAGCCTGACCTTCTTGGCTGATATCTTCACCTAGATTTTCCAATCTGCACTGGATTCCAGTCTGGTGGCTTCTCATATATCGAGGACGAGGTACAAAAGGGGATTTTACTGAAGAAAATAAGTAGTAGAAATATAGCCGCAATATGCAAGGAGAGAATTGAGCTCCAGTCTACCTATATTAGGGCGAGAAGTTAAATAGTAAGATTTAAATAGTTAAAAATTAATTTTCTGCCATGGGTTTTACAGCCATATACAGCAAACTGCATGAAAACCTATGTTTGCATTAAACTCTGATCATTATCAAGAGGGACGCATTATTATACGAGTAAATGATGCAACTTAAGAAAGGATGCAGAAATATCAAGAACTAAATTAAGTTATCTGAAGTCACTATTTACAAATACCAAATGGAGAGACTTTAAGAAAAAACGGTTTCACTTTCATTTGAAAAGTCATAGACTGGAAAAAATATACCACGACTGAAAACATGAAAAATGGGAAATTTATGGTAATGGTGACCATTTGTACATAAAGAAATTTATTTTACATAGTATTGCCATATTTAATTTTTTTGATTTTTCAATTGTCTTCTTAACCATAACCACATAAATTTTGTCCCTACCTCAAAATCGTGATCAACCTACTAAAACAATTCCAGCTTCCAAACAAGGAATGCATTTTAATTTCTTCATCGCGGAATACAGGTAATAACAATGGACATCCAACAAGAGTAAAAATCAGAGCTATGAACTTCACGATTTTCTGAATGTGTGGCAGTAAGCAACATTCTTTGACAAATATAGACATTTTCAATACACGACTAAATGACAAAAATGTAGTTAATAATATAGATGTATAGATATTATTAAGAAATGATACTAGTTTGCTTTAAGTCATTATAGAACCAGCCACCTTCCATAATTAATATCTTCAGAAATTTCCGATTATGGTATATAATATACAGGATGGTTCAAATTGTAATCAGTAGACTTCGTATTTCACAGCTAAAATTAAGTAAAATTTTCGCGGGTCCAGTTATATAATAATAGGTGTTTCTACATTTTTCTCAAATCAATTTCAAGAATTTTTATTGCTGGCAAGATTACCACACCTGTGGTTTCAGCAAGATAGGGCACCCGCTCACAATGTGAGAGAATAGTGATCGACTTTCTAAATATTAGGGAATTTTCAAAATATGGTGTGATTGTATCGTCAGATGAATTGACGTATCGATTAATAGAATTATCTATAAATACCATCAATACATCATAAACAAAAATCAATCGAAAAAATAGTTTATTAAAGTAATAATTACATTTTACGTTGATAAACTCGAAATTACTGGAATCGCGCGATAACAATTGTTATTGTTGACATAATTTCGTACATACATAATTTCACAAAACGATTACGGGCAAGTGCACGTTCGCAAGCCTCAATTAAATTTATTTATAGCAATAATTAAAAATTATTTGTCTAGGTCAAACTTGCTGCCGTCATCATTGCCGAATGACGTTCGTCCATGCCAAACATAGATAACGTCTTTAATAACACTTATACAGTGTCGTGCGTGCACCCACACTTTATGGTAAACATTTGTATTGTAAGGATGACACCAAGAACATGCGCGAGACTTTCAGTTAGGGAACTCAAAAAAAAAAATTCTTATTAGAACTTAGTACCGAAATTGCCATCTGGTAATTTGGTGGAAATAAATCATAAAATAGTATATTGTAAACAACACTTTTTATCAACACGTTTTATTTCGCCAATATTATTACAGCCACTCTTATTTCCGCCTTACACCTTCGCCAGTACAGTTATCATAATTACATAACGCCATGAGTCGACT
>JAEQML010059829.1:0-28064 GCA_016904865.1 Pissodes strobi | reverse complement strand
ATTGCGAGGGATTGCGAAAGATTGCGAGGGATTGCGAAAGATTGCGACGGATTGCGACAGATTGCGAGAGAATTCCAAGGATTGCGAAGAACTACCAAGGATTGCGAAAGACTTACAAGGATTGCGAGGGATTTCTAAAGATTGCGAAAGCGTTTTCATGTTCTTTTAAAGTGTCTTGCAAATTGCAAAACGTATACTTAGTTTTACGCTCGGGTTTAGGGAACTATAGGTAGGTTTGTTATGGAAACTAGAAATATTCTTCAATATGAAAATATAGAAATTAGAATTGTTAAAACATGGACTTTGATTAAACAAAAATCATCAATAAAGATAAAATATTTTACATTATCAACCAGGTTCAAATTTTGAGCCCCGATTAAAAGCTATCCTAAAAATTAAAAAAGAAATAAAAAAGTTCTAGGGTAGTTTATCTACTATATTTTGTTAATTATTATGAAACAAACCAATGAGCACAGAGACATGGTTCTGGCAATGGATTCATGTTTATGACAACTTTGTGAACAGGATAATTTCAGGTAACATCAAAATGAAATAGCTTATTTGTGGCCTTTTGGAAATCTCTTGAATGTTTTGGTTCAAAAATTACATAGGTATACCGGGTGACCTCGAGATTATACTGACCACTGACCAGGCGTTTTTAACGTCATTAGAAATATATATTTTGAGATTTAGGGAGCTTACAGGAACGGCTATAAGGAAAAAAAGTAGGCGTAAAAACAGTAATTAATCACTTCTGATCATACCCGACGTAATGGAAACTGTGTTATAGGTATTTTAAATGGAACAACCTGTATATTTTTGCTATTTTCGATTTTACCTATTCATCAAAATCTAAGTCATGTAACCCTCCCTATACCTATCTATGATAGTTTCGAATACAGGACGTGCTACTAAAATTAGTTAAGTGGATGCTGGTTAAGTGTCAAATTTAAACATTTCCGGATTACCTACAGGTAAACTGAAAGTGGAAGTTTTAGTAGTTTAATAGTTAATATACCGCAAAAATTTGTCCGGTGTTTCATTTAAAATAACAAAGTTTCTATAATTTCTGGTTGGATCGAAAGTGACCCATTAATTATTGCTTTTACTCCTATTGTTTTCTTGATGGATATTCCGGTAAGCTCCCCATATTACGTATTGACATCTTTTTGTATAATTAAATAAAACGCCTGGTTAGTAATCTCGCGGTCACCCGGTATACAGGGTGTCCTATTTCACTGCTTTTTAATGCTCAGTTCATTGTTTCAAATTTATTATAAGATAAACAGGAAAAAACATAGCCTATTTGGATTAGACTGTGCTTTAATGCAAAATAGCTACAAACATAAAAAAATTAATATAAAACAAATACAAAAAAAAAACTTAAAAACATAGGTAAGTATGACCCCAATACGTAAAATTGACCTCAATAAATTAACTTTAAAATGGTCTAGTTCAAAAATAGCAGGTCAGAAAAACAGCCAAAATCAGAAATAGGAACTTGTGCATTTAATTACAAATAATCTTTGAAGCTATTTTTTGGAGCCTTAAATTTCTGTTCGATTTCCAATTTTTGATGCCGTTTTAGATAAAAATGCTCATTTTTCAAAAGTGGTATTGGCTCATAAAATGTGAACTTATTTTCCACTATTTGAATGTCTTCATTTTTCTCTCTTGGCCAAATAGGTGTCGAGGGACGACTTTAAGGAATTTAATTTTGTTGGAGCTCTTATCAATCCATCCTCTACAACTCTACCAATGTGCCATGTCCGTAAATAACATACTGCATAATAATTTTCCAAACGTATATCAATAGAGCCTTTGTTGATATTTTATCTTCCTTTTACTTTTTATTTTTGTTTTTCAAGGAACCCCCCCATTCGCTTGAAAGTCTTCGTAACTTGTTAGAAAAGAGCCAATAAACGAGGGGATTTCATTACTAGCATTTCTTTGTTGACTTTAACATCTAGAAAAGAACGATCTTCCTTTTGTTTCTTTTTGCTCCTTAATATTTAACTCAGTAATACCCTCGGTAATACCTTATAAATCCTCAAATGCATTATTTTCATTGTCAATATCTTGTCTGTCTTCCTCGTTTACCGTTTGCCCCTCTATATCTTGAATTCATACCGAGATTCATACTCGGATTCATATTCATAGTTACGATATTAAGGATATTAAATAAAAACTATTTTTACGCATTTGCGCTTCTGTGTTCATACCTCGGTTCGGTACATATAAAAAATATTTTGGAGGCCATATTATAATTTTTATCTATGATCTTTAAAACCGAGTTTAAATTATATGTTTCAGATATCTTTATAAAAATCGATATGTAGGTTTTTCTCGCAACAATATCGTTTACTTAATTAAAAATTTAAAACTGATGGTGCTGGAATTTCTCGTACAGGGGTGTATCAGTGGAAAGTCGAGTGGGAGTAAAAAATTAATGTCTTACTAAATATACGTCAGATTTATTTATGTAGCAGTGGAACACATACAGAGTGTGGCATAAGTTTGGAAACCCCTGTTTTATTTGGAAACCATAAATTCTTTTGCGACAAAATTAAGATCCCTCAGATTATCCGAAGTTCCTGATTTCAAAATGATATCGGCAGTGTTGCCACTCATTCAGATTTTTCTCTACCATCATAGCCAAATGTTAAATTTTAAATGGAACGTCAAATTTATTTTTTCTGCAATACAGAGTGAAACAAATTATTTTCTCACCATTAGGATCTCGAAAACCATAAGAGATACGAAGGATGTTAAATCGGAACAAAGTTGCGCAATTTAAAAGTCATTGATATGCCGTTGAGAATTTTAGAAAATTCCGACTACCTCCAAAGATATTCGTAAGTAATAAACCGAAAATCAGCTATTTTATTTTAATTTTATTCTGACTTTATTTAAAGAGATAATATAAAATGAATTTAACATTATTGTTGCCATTTTTTTTCCTTTACAAGACGGTAGTATCATATTTGAAATCTGGCGTTTGGTGTCCGGGCCCCATTATCAACTTTTTTTTTAAATACGGACCTGTGTTTTTTATTTCATTTTTAGAAGCCTTTGGTTTCCCAAAACCAACGATGTATCACACTTGTCCAATAGCGGTAACAAATATACTCATAAGTGAAATCGAGTCAGAAAAGATTGCCCTCGAGATTGGCCTATCTCTGTCTAACACATTATTTCTTATGGAAAAAATCTAGATTTCTTGATTTATTAGTAAGTGTGAGACAACGTTGGTTTTGGGAGAACAAAGGCTTCTAAAAAATTAATTGAAAATCCAGGTCCGTATTTAAAGAAATGAAGTTGATGATGGGGGCCCGGACACGAAACGTCAGATTAAAATTTGATACTGCCATCTTATAAACAAATAATAATGTTAAATTCATGTTATATTATATCTTCAAATAAAGTCAGGAAAAATAAAAATGAAATAGCTGCTTTTCGGTTTACTACGAATATTTCCGCAAGTAGTCGGAACTTTGCCCCCATATAACAGACTTCGTATCTCTTATGATGGTTTCCGAGATCCTAATGGTGAGAAGCAAATTTGTTTCACCCTGTATAGATTTCCCGCTCCAATGCCAGTATAGTTCATGTCAGATAGCTAGCAGTGTATAAGGGATACTCTGTATACGAACTGGTATTATACAGGGTGTTATTTAAGTACGCGGCCAAAGTTCACTCATTGAGTGATTTTAGGACGAAAAGTTTATATAAACATAGGTCCGGAAATGCATTGTTTCCAAAATACACAGTGTTCAAGTTTAAGAAAAAAAAACGGTAGTGTACGCCGTTGACTTCTTTCTAATTTTGGTATTTATTTCGAATTAAGGAACTAAAAATACAACTTTTTTGTCCCTTGAATTATTTTCGTATCTTTCTTACTCTTTAGGGAAAAAAAAAACACCACTACTTATTACATGTCCCTAGACTATATGACAAAAAAGGTTATTTTTTTTCTCAAAAACTAAGCAAGATACAAAGATAACAAAAGGTATAGGAAAGTTGTATTTTTAGTTGCTAAATTTGAAAAAAATATATGATTTTTCAAATTGAGTGACTTCCGGGACGCCAATGGACTTAAAAATAATTAATTATGGCTAAATTAGCTTCTTGTAATGTAAATACTACTGCCGAATTTTAACAAAATCGACCAAAAGAATCTTATTAAGATTTTTACAAAAAAACAATTTTTTTTTAAGTTTGACATCCTGTATCTTGGAAACAGTGCGGACATATGTTTATATGTTTATCTTAAAATCACTCGAGGAATTACCTCCTGAGGTTTGGCTACGTACTTAAATAACACCCTGTATTATTAACGGCAATGAATTCAATTGTTGTCAACAAACGCGCACCATAAAAATACCGAGAAAAATACTTAACGATTTTTTATACGTGTTTATGACAAATACTATACCCAGTTAGCACATAGTCGCTCCTTTGGTACTTAATATCATCTATTTTAACGAACATTTTTGTGGATTATGAGCAATTGCGAATGGATTGCGATAGGATTGCGAAGGATTGCGTGGATTGCGAATCGATTTCGGGGGATTGCGAAGCGATTGCGATGATTGCGAAGCGATTGCGTTGATTGCGAAGCGACTGCGAATGATTGCGATAGTGATTTCGGCGATTGCGAGTGAGTTTGTGACAGTATTGCGAGAAGTGAATCACCCCTCGATCACATCCTTATATTATGGAAAAGACAACAGAGTTGACATTGTCAATACTTAATTAGGATGTGAATAACTTAGTGAAAGGGACACATTTAGGATTACATTCATCAGGTCAGTAAGTACTTGATTTCGCTTTACTAGGTGAGTAGAAATTGATGAGTAAAAACAACATTGCATATCTACTACTTATTTGTCCATCAATTACTTTTGCTACATTATTAACTTTTCTCTTGTCAGGTACCCTCAGTAACTATCACTTTGTGTTGATTTTTATGGGTTAACTCAATAATGAAGATAAATGTAACCTTGTGACAGGACGTAAAGAAAAACAACTTCTCAAGTTAAGAATTGATCAATAATAGTTGATACCGAGGTTGATTCTAAAGTAATTAGAAGAAAAATTCTTGTTTTAATGGTCTCATTTACATTTTACACACAGCTTCAAGTAGACTTCTAATCAAGAACACACCCTCTTTCTAGTGAAAAAAACGCGAAATCGTAGGTACCTATATGTCACAAGACCCCTTGTTTATAATTATAATACTCATATATATATGTAAGTATAGTCGTAACTCCAAAACCAAGTGTTTATGTAAAGTTATTAATTATAGAAAATTACGAAAACAATCAACTTACCATGCACTTCGATGTGCAGCATTCTGTTGTTGCAACCCCCTAAGCTGCACCCTAACTTCCCCCAAAAACACATCATCACTAATTCCTGGCGTATCATGCCATACAGACACAAGCAATTCACAGATTTCAGTGTCATTGTCACTGTCCTCACTAATATTAAATGAAAACACTTCTTCAAACTGAGGACTTGTAGTTTTTTTGCGCACTTTAGTTCTTTTTGATATCCGTTTACTATTTGTATAAGTCACTGAAATTAAAGCATAAGGGTCACAAGCACCATTCTTAAGAGTTAAATCTAGGCATTCGACAACCTGAACAAAAAGTTTTCGAGTATTTGTATTGTAACTGCAATTCTTGCTTCTGTTAAAAACTGGCTCAAATTTGATTTCAATGTTTGCTTTTCCCTGTACCTCACTATCTGCATCGACTGCCTTTATTGGGAACCAATGATCCTTATTATTATAGGATGCCAAATGTTCTCTGCGAATGGCTACCTTGCCCAAAACCTTGTCCTGCTTGTTATTTTGTCTGTCCCTGTCAAAAACATAGACAGATATGAAACGGAAATTTCGTGGCACATCAAACTGAAACTCCTCGCCAAAGAATGGGCTGAAAATTAAATCATTCATTACTTATAATTATATGAATGTAAAAATGATATAAGGGTTGCTATGAGTCAAAAATTATGTAAATATAAATTTATCAAGGAATTTATTTCCTATTTATCTAGGTACACTATTTGAATATTTTCAATGCATTAGTTTTTTTTACAACACTTTCATGGGCAACTCTATCTTTATAATTTAAATAGCAAAATTATTTTAAAATGCTTAGGTAGTCATCTCAACTGTAGGAAGAATACATATGTAAGCAAGTAGGTACTTAAATTCATTTATTTGTCAGTACCTACATAGCAACATTACATTTAAAAAAAAATAATTGAAAATGCAATAATTATAGAAATTAATATTGGTAACTCAAAATAAATTTGATATTATCATAATAGGTATGATATTTTTACCTCAGAGTCTGGTAAACAGTGGAAGTTCTAAATATTTCCTCTTGGTCCAATGACAAAGTGCAGTATACATCCCTTTGAGTTGCTGATCCATGACTGCGAGTTGGTAAATTCTTAGCTTCACCTTAAAATCACGAAACTTAATAACAAAAATCACAGAACTAGTAATAAAAGTACATGCTGACCCATGAAATCTCACCACCTGCAGTGAGCCTGAGCCAACCTTAAAATGTCAACAATCCTGGCCCCATATCAAAACCGCGCTTGATTTCGCACTTAAACTGGTGATAACTCATAACAAATTATAGCAGATACAATCAAAACCACGTCTAAAAGTGAATTATTACAGGATCACTTACCTATTTTGATTTTTAAGCGTTCTACAAGCCTAACTTTAAAGTTATCGTCCGCCATATTTGTATGATTCTACTCCATCTTCTAAAAAATGAATGGAATGGTTTGACACGATACCCGCATACTGCGACCGAACGACACGACTGCCCGCGCAACAGAGACAGAACTATCGCTCGGCTTTTGCTGCAGTCCTACGCGTTTTGTTTTACGGGTCTCTAAAAAGTTAAAAGGATTGGTCACTTCCTATATTGCAACTTTTGTGGTTTTTCTTCGGCGTTTCGTCCGGTCAGCATTTTAAAAATATATTAAAACATGAGAAATTCGAGTTTTAAAAGAAGAGAAAATATTAGAAGAGAGTGAAACACAAAGGTAAAGAACGGAATTAATCGAGTCACCTCGTGAGGAAGTAAACGATCGATTAAAGGTATGCATTTGTTTCTCATGAATGGAACTAAATGTGACGTATGGTTACTACGAGACACTCCGCATGTGGCAGGCATGGGCGTAGAAAAAAATAAATTAATTACACTTTGCAGTTTTTATTGCAAAATATGGAAATACATTACAAACTCAATTTTATCCGATATATCGGCTGCATCCGTTTTCTACAAGTCATGATAATCTAATATACACTGGCGAAAGAAGAAATGTATTCTCCACTTATTTTCCTACCTTATTTCCTTTATTTGTGTGAAATCAAAGAAATTGATTTTTTAAAAAGAAATTATTGTAATTTTGTATGTATATGGTTATGGTACTTTAGGTATGTATGTGTGTTAGGACTGTACCCGTTACGACATGTTTTAGAGGCTGACGAAAAGTCGAGACGATGGCGTCGGTCAAGATGTTTACAGCACACAAAGACGAGTTCGTTTTATCGGCCAAAACAGGAGGAAAATTCAAATTTAATGAAATGTTTGATCCAAAATTATTTTCTTACAATTTTAAACCAAAAATTAAAATAAGTTCAGCTGATTTGCTTTTCATGGCTTTATCCCTTAGTTAGGGACCTTGCAGATATTTTCTATATTGTGGACAAAATAAAATTTGACCTTGCGTGTTTTCAAATTTGATGTGTTGAAAGCTAGAGTAAGTATAAGTACCGTGCGTTCAAGTTATCTTGATGACATTTGATTCGTAGTAACTTTTTTGTTTTTAAAGACATCAAGGCAAACAAAAAAATAAAATGTAGGATTGGTGGCCAGGTCTTTGATGTATAAACATCTTACGCGGCGGTATGAGAGTAAATCTCGGCAAATGGGACGGAAATGTGTAAACCGAAGTGGCATCATAACGTTCTTCTGGTAATTCTAGTAAGTGTATGTGGCAAATTATTAATAAACAAAGAAGTAAATCTAAAAAAACCTCTCCTACTGATAAACTGGCTTCCAATGCTTTTAATAACTTTTTCTTGATACAGCCCAAGCACTTTTAAAAAATATTCCAAAGTTAAATATAATTCCCATAGCAAATTTAGAAAATGAAATTCAAACATTGAACTTTTCATTTTCAGAAGTAAGTTTTAATGAAGTTCGTGATATTATTAACAATCTAAAAAACAAGGCCAGTCGCGACATATACGGTTTTAATGTAAAAGTGATTAAAACCATTAAAAATATAATTTTAATATCCGTCACCAAACTTACTAATCTGTGTTTCAAAGAAAATATTGCTAAAATAAAAAGTGCATTGGTAGTACCTTTGTTTAAAAAGGGAAACCATTATTTGCCAGAAAACTATCGCCCAATATCGCTACTTCCAATTATATCTAAAATATTGGAAAAATGTATGGCGAGAAAAATTGTGCAATTTTTTGAAACAAATTGTTTATTTAATGTCAGTTTGGGATTAGATATGATAAAAACACAGTTCTGGGTATCCTTAATCTGGTTTCGGATATCCTTGCTTCATTTCACGACCTTCAGTATAACACAGTTCTGTTCGATAACCTTAGTAAGGCCTTTGACTGTGTTGACCATGGAATTCTCCTTCGGAAACTTAGGGTATATAGGTTCTTTCCTGAAAGTGTTAACTTGTTGTCCTATTTGGAGGGTAGGTGTCAGGTTGTGCAGTATTCAGGGGTGACATCGGCAAAGCGTGAAATTATTATAGGAGTTCCCCAAGGTTCTGTATTGGGCCCCATACTATTTCTAATATACGTTAATGATCTACCAAAGACTGATCCTGTATCTAAGCATACTACACTCTTTGCTGGTGACACATCGGTTTCTGTCGGCGCTAATACATTGGAGGCTTCCCTTGAGAGTTCTGTGGTTGCACAGGTGAGGGCTGAGGAATGGTGTCACTGTAATACTGTTGCTGAATAAGGATAAGACTAAGGTGGTTTTCTTGCTGAGGGATTTGGGAACAGTCAAATCTCATGTTGACAAGACCAAGTTTCTCGGAGTTTATATAGAACCTCGGTTACAGTGGGACGATCATGACAATTATGTCTCATCAAAACTAACAAAAGCTCTCTATTTGCTTCGGAGCCTGAGAGACAATGTCTCCCTGGTTGTGTTAAGAACAGCATATTTTTCCATCGTCCATTGCAATCTTTCCTATGCAATGCTTGCATGGGGTCATGCTGCTGCTGGTATCCGGCGACTTTTCGGCTTACAGCGAAGGGCAGTTAGATTGATGAGCAGATTAGGTTTCAGAGAAGACTGTAGGGAAGCTTATAGGGGGCTTAGAGTACTTACTGTGCCTTCCATGCATATCTTAGAGAATCTTCTAGATATGTGTGATGGTCATTTCACCAGAAATAGAGGTAGCATCATGACCATCTACTGGCTTAAGGAGGTGTCAGAGCGGCCCTGGTTCCTGGGCGATAAAATTTTTGAATGTTCTTCCCGTGGAGATCGATTAAGACATTGCCGACCTATACTCTTGTTGTATGATTTCTGGCATTTAATAGCTGTTCCGGATTGTCTCTTAACCGACTGATTGCCGCTGAAATTATTTACCGAAGATCCACGACATTTATCACGAGAAGTTCTGTACACGTGATTTTTTTATCTGTCCCCCACAAACGATAATATCCATTTATTTTAAGTCTGTACTGTTGGCTGGCAAACCACTAGTTCCACCATTCTTTATCCAACCCCTGATATATTCAATGATAAGAAAATTTTTCACTGCTCGCACACATTGCTGCCACATTATTTGCGCTGATATGTAAATCTTCTATATATTGTGTTATAAGTATGGTGCTCTAAGAGATGCAAATTATGATCTCCTGTTAACTTTTGGGTCTATAAATATCGGACCCAAGATATACATGTCTATAACACCACACTAAGCATTCATAGACTTTACACAAAATTAAAACCCAAGGGTACCATTGGGTTTTAATTTTGTGTAAAGTCTATATTACCTATTTATAGACCTATATCCCGTAGTTTCGCTATTACAGCCCTTTCTTGTAACTTTCATCGGTCAACAACATATATTTTTTTAAAAGTATTAATTCCGTTACACCTAATCCAAACAAAACTGCAACCTCTTTTAACATTGTTCTTTCCTTAGTTTTTGGGTTTTACGAAACTTAAATGCATTATATTTATATTCCTTCAAAACTGAGTCTATTGAATCTCGAGAAATACTTGTTTCTCGATATACTGTGGTAATAGCAGAACCTGTATGGGCTTCAAAGTATCCTAACATATTTGTCTTATTTTCTTAATTTAAAATATTATAATTCAGACATAGCTTTTTAACTTTTAACACGTTACCGTTTTCTTCAAATTTCTTTGCTAGCCTTGCAAATATCTATTTTGATGGAGCTACGCCTCACACCAGAAACTGTCGTGCGCGCACCGGAAAAGCCTAATTTCCGGACTGGTATTGAAATATACTATTGTGCTATTCTCCATGCCAAACATCAAAACGGAATTTACAACTTTTGCACTTTATTGGTCAATAATTATGAAAGGAAAAAGACGATACGTTTATACATTTCATATACTGCAAATCAGATTTGCTGCTTTTCTCAAGTAGAATAGTCTGCGTCAAGCCCAACCGCAGATGTTTGTAGCTGTATTAAAAAAAATACGCTATTGTATATTAATGTATATGACGAATAGGTTGTTACAGGTAACCTAAGTAAGCGCCGCCACTGTCTAGCGATAAAAATTAGGATTGCAAAGTAGCTCAATCATATGTTGAGGGCAATACGCATTCGCAAAACCAATGAATGAATGAAAATCGTTATTTTCCCCCATTAAATAAGTTTTAGTTTTGCCATTCATAATTTCTCTTCTTTTCTGTGCTATTGCATTACATCCAAATCGGTAACAGGTAGGTATGTAGTTGATATTATTTATTTTGTCTTCTTTTTACAGTTTACTACTGATATACGGGGTGTCAATTTGAAAACTTCCCAATCTTAATATCGTTCTTGCAGTAAAAAATATGAAAAATCGGAAAGACACGTCAATTTTATTTGTAAAGGGGGACACTTTAAATGAATATTTTTAGCCTTCTTGATCAACCCCCTAGGAGGGGTAGATGTCACCCTTAGAATCTTAAATGGAAAGTGGCACATCGTTTTAAAGGGCGTTCAATTATCTTTTCAGTGGTATCCCACTTTGTTGCTTTTTGTCCAGAGGTTTCCGAAAAATCGCGAAATACTAATAAACATATAAAAAAATAAAATATCATAAACGTTTTTTTTTCTCAAATGCCAATAAGTGGCAACTTCCAGGGGGCACTCCCCTGCCTACCCCTCGCTACGCCCATGGGTGGCACCGTTTCAAACTTTATTTGGGGGTTGGCAAAGTAACCACGAAAATTTTACATCAAAAGTAATCTAATAAAATTTCGATGGTACTACGAGTACCTAGTTAATTTGCATACATTCGATGTCTTATCACTGAAATTCCACAAAAAGCCTTGCTATTTTATCAACAAATTCTAAAAATATGCTGTTTTTAATAAAAAAAAATCATGGTCAGCAAATTTAAAAGATGTCGCCAAAACAGGAATATTATGTATTGTTCGGTGATAACTTTTATTAAGTGAAGAGAATGGTTTATTCTCTTCAAGAAGGAACTGAAATTATTTTCATTTATTGACAGGTTGGAAAGTGCGCACGAAGGACGGCATTGATTTTCAATGAAAGAAATCGAAATCGTGAAGAAGTCACAGATATGTGCTGGAGTTGGTGGCAAAGATATCCGAAACTGGTTCTGTGAGCAATAGAAAAAGAAATAACCTACGAGTGATGAATGCAGGAAGATCAGATTCAGGTTTTGGGATTATTTGCTGCAGAGCCCACCAACTCCTTGAGGACAGTGGCAGAACAGACAGGAATATCACACGAGACTGTAAAAAAAGCACTTAAAATGCATAAACTCCATCCATATAAAATGCAGATACTTCAAGAACTCTATGACGATGATTTTGATAAAGGAATAGAGTGTTGTGAATTCATGAGTCGTCAAGTCAACGCCATCCCTAATATTCTGCCGAATATCTGTTTCAGCGATGAATGTTCATTTTTTCTAAATGGAAATTTGTCGAGATTGGAGTGACGAGAGCCCGCATATTTTTCGAGAAGCACATACACACACACACACACACACAATATCCTCAAAAAGTTATGGTTTGGGCTGGTATTCTTGAAAATGCCATTATTGATCCTTTATTTATTTAAAGAAACTTGACAGGTGATCTGTACCTTAATATGCTTGAAGAGACTATTGATCCTCTTATCACCCATGAGCTAGAAACTCAAATTGATGCAGAG
This sequence comes from Pissodes strobi, assembly GCA_016904865.1. NCBI lineage: Eukaryota > Metazoa > Arthropoda > Insecta > Coleoptera > Curculionidae > Pissodes > Pissodes strobi. Next base: position 15,610 of record JAEQML010059829.1, on the reverse strand, counting down.
GGTAATTACAGGAGGATTTGTTAACATTTCAGCAGGACGGTCCTACACCTCATTATTTTCTTCCGGTCCGACAGTGGTTAAACGCGAGATTCCCGGATCAATGGATTGGCATTGGGACCAATTGAATGGCCTCCAAGATCACCTGATTTAACACCCTTGGACTTCTTTCTTTGGGTACATCTTAAATCCATTGTTTATAAAACACAACCTGCTGATATTGATGATCTTAAAAGGCGAATTTCAGCAGAATGCCGGTCAATTCCCGGTGAAGTTTTCCGAAATATTAGGGAGGAGTTCGAAAACAGTCTTTATTATTGTTTACAGGAAAATGGACAACATCCTGAACAACTTATAAGATAGTGCGTAAATAGACCCCATATGTGTTTTATTGTAGAAATAAAATAATAAGTAAAATAAAAATAATCAATAAATAAGAAATCAATTGTTTAAACTAGATTTTCTTCCTGTTATTCAACGATTTTAACTCTTCTAATCATTTGTACTACAAGGAGACCAAATGCGATAATTTTTGTGTAAATACTAACCTGAAAACCAAAATCTCAATGCAGGCAAGTTTAATTGTTTCTGCAAATTTGAAACGCGTTTATTCGGAAACCTCTGGACAAAAAGCAACAAAGAAGGATACCACTGAAAAGAGAATTGAACGCCCTTTAAAACGATGTACCACTTGACCCTCATTCCCATTTAAGATTCTAAGAGTGACATCTACCCCTCCTAGGGGGATGAAACAAGAAGGCTAAAAATATTCATTTAAAGTGCACCCCTTATACGTACAGGGCTAATGCTTCGTCCACTAATTTTGTGACACTCTGTATAGGTATACGGTGTATACTGTATAAACAAATAAAATTGACGTTTCTTTCTGATTTTTCAAATTTTTTTATTGCAAGAAAGGTATTAAGGGTGAGAAGTTTTCAAATTGTCACCCCGTATAGCAAACATCCATTGCATGGATCTGGATCTTTCGTAGGTAAGTACATTATGTAATAATATCTGTAGAATATACTCGTGTGTAGGTATTATAGGTACCTGTAAGGCCAAATTTGTTGTAATGAAAGTTTGGAGGAGGCAACCTACCAAATATCAAAATGTGGTTCTTTTGATTTGATTCAGCCAATTTTCTAATAATTCCAATCTACAGTGTTAGTAAAAAGTACTGGAATGCTTAAATATCTTCAAAATCGGTAAAGCTGCATTTAAAACATTCGATATCAGAGGGTTTTGGCATGGGTATCATAGGGTTTCCGGGCATGCGCAATTCAACCATGATATCGACAATTACCAGTCTTGCGCTACACGTATAGTCATTTTGTTATCATAAATGGAACGCCACATTTGTTCTTATTGCAATAAATTGGGCGTATCAAATTTAGTGAGATCCCAAATTTAAAAAATGTATCTCTACTAATTGCTGAGATGTGGCAACAACGCATTTTTAGTAAGCTCCAGACTTTTGAGAAACCACGGTTTAATTTTTTTTTATTTATTGTTTCGATTGCTTCCCCTCACACTTTATCCAGGCTTGGAACTGATCCAAATTCTACAAGGGGCATCCTACTTAGAGCGTGCTTAAAAGCCAACTGACAAAACAACAATAGCTAACGCTAAAATGGGAATGAGATTAAAATACAACGGGCTAACACAATAATCTAACAATTAAATTATTAATAAATGTTTAATACGCAACAGAAAATAATATTATAATGGCAGTATTTTTTAATTAAATGTTCAAAGCATGTTATTGGTCAGACAATATCCAGTCGATCATAAAACTCTCGCAGTGTGTTGTTCAACATGTCCGGTTTAATAAATACTTCTTCAGCGCGGATTCTTTTGCAAAGTACATTCAAAATTTGGTGACGATCTATGCAGACCCGGCTCTTCATATGACCCCAGGTTTCAAATGAAACCTGTGAAAATTTTGGATTTTATTAAATTTGGCTCACCTAATCCATCGCTATAAAAATAAATGGGGAATACTACATATAGCTCAAAACTGGAAAATCTGACAACGACAAGGCTATTGGTCAAATCCTCATACTCAAAACCCCTCACATACTGTATTTTGTAAATGCAGCTTTAGCGATTTTGAAAATATTTATGGGTTCTGGTATTTTTTACTAAAAATTCGTTGTTGTCACATCTTAGCAATTAGTAGAGATATGATTTTGAAAACTTGGGAACTCACTAAGTTTGATAGGCCCAATTTATTGCAATAAAAACAAATGGGGCGTTCCACTTAAGATAACAAAATGACTACGTGTAGCGCAAAACTGGCAACAGTGCCCATATAATAGTTTAATTCCGCATGCCCGAAAACCCCTAGCTAGTGAATTTTGATAATGCAGCCAGAGTCTATAGACATTCTAAATGCAGCTTTAGCGATTTTGACGATATTTACGCGTTCCAGTACCACAGCTTACCAAACAATCAGCTAGCCGACTCTCCTGTCAAAGTGGAAATCAGAATCTGACGTGGCCGACGCCATTTCGGGTTAAAACACAGGGCCGGGATAAGGAGTATTCAATTTTAAATAGACAGGATTGGAGTTTTGATATATATCTTTTTTTAGTTAATTTTTATTTGAATATTGGTGTACCTACATTCTCGCTGAACCAAAAAAATAGATATCAACTTTTTGTTTTAAATATAGGTACCTATACTTAGTTTTTTTTTAATGAGATATTGTCTTAAGCGGGAAGAAAGGAAATATAAACCACCGAAATCACAGAAATATTGATTTATTTTACAAAAATAACTATTTAAGGTATAACATAGGTTTGTTATCAAATATGTATCTATATAAAATTAAAAATGTATAATTATTGAGTTTTTCATATAATAAGCTTATTTTTATTAATACCTACTTTTAAAGTTTTTGTTAATATCTTTTAAAGTATAATATAACCTAACTCGTATGTTTAATTGAATAACAAAATTCTTGGGGAACCCGAGACAAGCGTGGCTAAATTGAACTCTTTGAGAAATACTTAATAACTTTTGACAAATATTTGGCATGACAACGAATTGTTCGAAAGGGCCATGCGAAAAGTGATATAACGTGCCCGTACTTTGTCAGCACCTTCTACGATATATTTTGCTTTATCTAACTAAAAACCAGAATATATTTAACAAAAGCCGTATTATAGTGGATATACAGCAGCTTGCATACGTTTCCGCGAATACATTCCACTGCATTCAATAGTCAACAAGGTTTCGAAAAAATTATAGCGTATCGGCTAGACGCTGGTCGAAATTCTGCGCATGTCATAAAAAGTTATAGCGCAACGGGTATACGCTAATGCTGAAGAGCGGCAACCGTAAACAAAATCCGCTAGATTTCAATTGCTGTGCTATAAAATTTTCCGATAAAAGGTATGTGATATTTTCATCAGTGCAATTAAGTTGTGTCTATATTTTGGAGCATAGGTTTATGATGATGTCAGCAACACTTGTAGACTGCTCATTGAAATTATTTGTTTATTTTGTAAATTTACATAACCTCAAAATGTACAAACTACCAGACAGGTGATAAGGCCCAGGCCTTATTACCTGCCTAGACAGATAATAAGGCCGGCTTTATTACCTGCCACAATGACCAACAATTAAATCCTGCTCGTGCAGAGAAATTAAATAATTTCATTTGTGGATGATTATATTCAGAAGCTGAAGAACCTCTTGGAGAGAACAGGCCTAAAACATAAGCCTGGACATATTTACAATATGGACGAAAAGGGCTATAGGCTCATGCTACACCACCAGCTAGAAGAATGCATTTGAGAGGGTCAGAACATGGAGAAAATGTCACAATTACGGCATGTGCAAATGCGCTCGGCAATGTGATTAGAGTTTTGGATTCTACTTAGAATTCTAAGAATATTTGATGTAGAGATAGTACTTTCACAGCTATAAACAGTTGAAAATCGGTATTTTGGCTAATTTTTACCTTGGTAGTAAGAAGACCATTAGAGATGAAGTAAAATTAATTTCACATTCCGAGGTACCAGATTTGGTACCCATCGTACCACCTGTCAGTTAGTACCGTCAGATAACTCTTGAAAAGTTAAGATAGGAATGTGGAATTCATTTTGCTCCATCTCTAATGGTATTCTTGATACCAGGGTGAAAAGTAACCAAAGTACCGATTTTCAACTGTTTATAGCTGTGAAAGTACTAACTCTAGAGGTATAACATCATACATCAAATATGCTTAGAATTTTAAATAGAATCCAAAAATGTAATAAAATATAGGGCATTTCATTGAAAAAAATATAACTTTGTTTGATCACCCTGTATATAAAAGTGTCGATTAAAAAATATTAAAAAAATAAAGGTAATTTTACTAGGAACTTTTGTATTTAATTTTTTTTGCAACCCCCGTCGTTTTCGAGATAAGGTATAGGCCCCTCTTAAACGGGCCACCCTGTACAATAATTGTTTTTCTACAGCCGTGCGCAAAATAACTAATTACTAATTTCAAATGAAATCGCAAAATCGACGAATGCCGCGGCATCCTTATTTTATGCTCTAAAGCGTGTACATACATGGAAAAGAAAATTCTCACTTTTTCCGTCGAGTGTGCTATGAATAGTCATGGCAACCAAAAGTATAAATAAATGACAGTCGTGCGTTTGTTACAATTTTATTGCTCTAAATATGCGTCATTTGCAAATTTCAGAATAAGTATAGAGAAAAATGTGCATTTAATTTTAAAAAATGCGGCTATAGAAAAAGTTCTGTGTATTTTTTGAGCGCAAAGTAAGATTGCCATTTTCGAAAGGTTAACGCGCTCCGCGGTATCATTCATCAAGCGGCAATCCGTTACTTTACGCTCTAAAAACACAAATAACTACTAAAACAATTAATTTGTTTAAGGTAATTTGTAACATAATCTTCATTTCAACAATACCATAGTAAGAAGTATTACATTCAAAATTACATACTTACATTCCAGTAAAAACAGCTATGCTTACTTACATTAATGAAAATATTTCTAGGCCACAAAAGTACATCATTTGTAAGGTGCTTGTCAAAAAAACTTTCCTAATGGCATCTTTGGGAAATCTAAAAAAGCTTATTTTCTTGTTAGATTTATAGCTTTTCACACTGCAGTTTTTAGCGGCACAAACGTGTCCACCTGGCGGTTTATCAATTTCTATTATATATACAAGCTCAAACACAGATATTATAAAATAAGTAGGTAGTTTGTTCAAGAATGTAACATTGTTAATTACTGTAACTAGAAAATATATATACCTAAACTGTAACTACGACACTGGCTAACACAAACAACTCATCTGACACGACCACGAGTGACGAGCCAACACTGTCGAATTTGATAGATTTTAACCCAAAATGGCGGCCTGCGCGAGGAAATGCGCATACCGTTCAAATTTTAAGAGTTGGATAGCTGATTGTTTGGTAAGCTGTGCCAGTACCTTCTACTAAAAATGCGTTGTTGCCACATCTCAGCAATTAGTAGAGATAACCCTTTGAAAATTTGTGATCTTACTAAATTTGATACGCTCAATTTATTGCAATAAATACAAATGTAGCGTTTCATTTAAGATAATACAAAATGACTATGCGTAAGCGTAACACAAAACTGGTAAATATGGCAACAGTGGCGATAACATGGTTGAATTCCGCATGCCCGGCAGCGTTATTTCAGTTTGTAGTGCACTTGTTAATGCATGCGATTTAAAGACCAGCAATTGACAAGTATATGACCCTCCACTCGCTTCGCTAGCTCCAGGGCTCAAGAAACGGATACTAAACAAGTTCTAACCCAAGCCATACCCAAGAAAAAAACCAAAAATCAAGGAAAAAACTGTTTACTTAAAAAAAACCAAAACCGACGGGATTTGAACCCGGGCCGACGAAGTGAAGGCCAACCATGCAGACCTCTAGATCATCTGGTTGCATCGCGAAGACATACGCCACCTCACGTAGCTAGCCAATCACGCGCCTCTAATTCACAAGTGCACTATGAACTGCAATCTCGCTGCCCGGCAGCATATACGAGGACTGCAAACGCGACAGAACATCGCCATAGGGCAACTGTAATATAAATTTTAGATATATTACCGCCGTTACGTTTCGTTATTAAATATTTGAACACTTCATGTCTCAAAATAATTAGGTATCGTCCAGCATAGGGTGGGGCAGTTTGGGACGAATTTTTCGGTACCGTAGAACGGGGTTATTCGGGATATTTGAGAATTTGTCCGAAAAGTTTTAAACGTGACAACGCTGCCCACGTGGCCGAGAGACATCAGTTATATTAAGGAAAACTTGAAAACCCTTTTCTATATCACATTATTTCTCTTTGTTGTTCCTCATGTTTTGCATCAATTGATAAAACATATAAATATGAAACCGGCACCGGAACAACAACGAGCAGCATTTGTCGTCGATCTTTAGTCGTAGAAATTTGTTCACCATTATCTATTGTCAAAATTTGTACTTTGGAAATTAAATTTAGTTTGTTTTTAAAAACGAGTTTGACTGAACAGAAAACTTAATTGGCGCAGTCGGTAGGTTACTCAAAGTGTATTGGTAATTAGTACCGGTAAAACTTCTGCTCTAGAACGCGATAATTAAAAGGGCGTTTGTATTAAGTGTTAGCGCAATACGTAACAAAATTCCCGAGTGTGATAAAACACAGTCATTTTAAGGAACCTTGTATGTGCAGTGCATGGTTTTAAAAACGGTGTTTAAGCGAACAAGCACGTTGGTTTCTACTATTTATTGAGTGTCCGAACCCCTGGTTCGCACAGTGCAGCAGAGGCCCCAGAACAAGCTTCATCCTCGAGAAAATTTAACTCGCAGTGAATCGACGATGCCACTTCCATATCAAGGTCAACTGTTGGACAAGTGCATCCAGAACCAGGATACCAGGAGATTATATGCTACCAGAGAGTAAGAATTTCCCCGATATACTGTGTTTTGGTGTTACATAATTAAGCCTACTGAATCTTGTTTGTTGCTGTTGCTGAAAAATTTTTCATTATTTTTCGTTCTGTCTTTTAATTCAAATTTATAAATTTTTTAAGATATATAGAAATTAATTTGATGCCTGAAACTTATAAGCCTATCCCATTAGAGCTTGAGTGTTTCTTTTTTAAATCCTGTAAATAATATTGTTAACAACATGTCTGAAAATTTAAGAGCACGAGCTAACTAACGCCAAGTCCTAGGTGAGCGATCTACAGTCGACGCGAACGCGGAGCGCTGGCGATGCCGTACGAAAAGTTGTCGCACGGCATCGCCACTGATTCGGGTTCGCTGCAAAGCAAATCGCTCACGTTAGTCTGAGAACAAGGGATCTGTACGATGCATTTTAAGGACCCTCTATAACACTCGCGAACAACCACCTAAAAAAAATCGATTTTTATGTAAATCGACCTGACGGATCCGATTTTTGAGTTCGCCAGACAATCCGGAATTGCGAAACTGGTAAAAATCGGCAATTTCCGAAAAATCTCAAATTTCATGTAAATTTTTTTATTTTTGCTTATCACCTTATCTTAGTCCGATTAAATTGAAATTTTTAAGAGAGCCAATTTAAACATTTGTGATCATGACTGACGAGACACAAATGCCAAAAAAAATTACGTGACACTAGCTTTATTTTTTTTAAATGTTGGTGACACGAAATTTGTTAAAAATGCAGCAACAAATACTAGATCGAGAAAACTTTTTTATTTTTAAAGATAGATGTATATAGTAAGCGACAAAATTGTAGCCAAAGAACCGAAGAAACTTTTTTATTTCGGTGGTTTTTTGATAAGTGGTTTGGTTTTTAACATAACGGTGCCACAATATAGGAGAAACTATGCCGACCGCGGCCGGTCACGCACTGCACAGGCAGTACCGCAATGCGTAGCTTGAGAGCGCCAAGATTTCTACTGTACTAATAATAACCTATTTAATAATGGTACGGTTTATTTCGAAGTTTATTCAGTAAATTTTAATTTTAAAAAGGAAAAAAATATAAAAAATAAGGTTTTAAATTTTGATAAAGTCGATTTAGATTTTTGTGATTTAAATAGATTCGATTTAAAATATCCTTCATTTTGTAATTTATGCCCAGTGTTTTTCAACATATTCATTTTATTTCTACATTTAACTTCGACTCTTATAGTAAAGCAACAATAGTTAAGAAATAGTTAACACATTTTGTAAAAAGGAATGATGATAGTTTACATTTTACTTATCTGGTACTATTGAGCTTCACATTTCCCTTGGCATAAACAACTAATGGTGCAAGGCACACAAGACATTTACATTTATTTGTGCAAGTAAATAAAATGCACCTGCAGTTGGCTGTAATTTCCAAAAAGCTTGGCTTTGCTCTTTTCAGTGGCATCTTTGGTACAAGAGCATTGTTTTCCATATAACAGCCAAAATCTACAGGTTTTGGAATTTCAGGTTGAATATTACTAGCGCTTTTATAGATTGCGCATTGCAAAAACGCCCTTTTCACATGCAATGGAAATGCATCTTCTGTTGGAGGCAGATATCTAAAATGAAATACCAACGATTATAGTTAATAATGCACTCCAGTGATACAGCGGTTTCAAATTTATCATAATTTGGTACTTTTAAAAAATAAAATGACACAGATAAAAACATAGAAATTAATGTTGCTCACCTAATGTCAGTTTTACAATTTGGAAATATATGCGCTCGTAATTCGTCCATACTTCCCATAAAATTTAGACAGCCGTAGAAATTTTTATAAATGCTCTACCACGTTCTTATATTTCGTACCCATTATAACTTGAAGATCCAAAGTGAATGAGGTCTAAACATGCTTCATTAGAAACTGCAACTTTTAGAGCTTTTTTTTTCGGAATGGGAAACTCACCGAATCGTATCCCTTTAGGGAATATAATGCTAATAAAATCGCAGCTAAGTTTTTAGCATCCTTTTGAAAGATGTTGGCTGTGATTGAATTATCACATGGCATGGTACAAACTTCTTATTATTTTGGATACATATTTCTATGTCAATATAATAAGAGGAGTAGTACATTGATAATACAAAAATGTCTGTATCTGTAGCATAGATTAAAAATCGTTTATACCTGTTTTTAAAACGGGCAATAATAGAAAATATTCTAGTATCAGCTTCCTCATGTTCTGTAAATTCTAAATCCGCATGCCAGCTAATAACTAATACATTTATACTTTCTACTAAAGTGTGATGATTATTTATGAATTTCTTAACAAAATATGCCAGCAGCTTTTTCTTATTCTTAGAATTTGCAATAAATTTTTTCCAATCCGGAATCTTAAACTCGTCTTCATAACTTATAGATGGATTGCTCTTTGCACTTCTATTTCTTTCTAAAACTTTTATGCTCTTTTCAAAATCGTAACGATCTCCAACGCACACAATATAATGTGAATTTGTAGGTTTTAAATTTAAAATCAGATTGAAATACTTTAAAAACAAATCATTAAAGGTGCCATTTTAATTTTGAAATCGTTAAACTTTGCTGGAAAGCACGTCATCGTCAGTTCAGTTGACAAATCAGTTATTTCCTTTAAAACAGCGTTGTGAAACTCCGCTTTACTGCCTTTCCTCATTACAAAATTTCCTACCGAATTAGCTTCGAAAAGACATAGTGGATATCCAGTCCATTCATGAGAAAATACCCTAATTTTTGTTTCGTCATCCAGCTCTCTCGTAAAATGCAAATTTCGCAACATTTTTGCTTCGCTTTCATATAATTTATCTACTAGCTTTCTACCTTTCACTTTTTCTTTCTCGGTGAAAAAAATTGAGTTTTAAGGCCCAATTTCCTCATAGTTTTTTTCGTGAGCCTTCAATAAAGCAGCCAGTCCTAATTCTTCCGCTTTATACACATTATTTGACTCACTTGTATAACCAGAAAAAATATTCAGTAATGTTGTTCTATCCTGTTGGAATTGGTTAACTTTTTGTTTTATCATTCTCTTAATTTCTAATTTGTCAACGTGTATTATTAAAGCAAATATTGTGCTTCTGGATTCGTGATGTGTTTCTTTAGAGTCGGATTTCCTTTACTCGACCATATTCTCTAATTGATCCGAAATTGAAGACATAAATGGCAGTGCATTTAAATATTTTTAAATCGCATCTTCTTCCATAGAAATTCCCTGAAATAGTTCGTTTTTAGCGTCTTTGTTGTATGTTTCTAAGGCCATATCAGTCCAAATGCCGTTAAACACCCCGTTTTTCAATCCCAACTACCCATTATTTTAACTCGAGAATTATTTTATTCCCACACAACACCGGCGGACGGTGCGCGGCGCGGGGGGTAGGTTAGAAATAAAGCGGCAGTACAAGCACACTGTAGCGACGCGGCGCGGCTGTCGAAGTGTTGACTGCAGTACCGTTTTCTTCAAAACTAAATTAGTTATCAAAAATATCACTGAAATAAAAAAGTTTCTTCGGTTCTTTGGCTACAACTTTGTCGCTTACTATATACATCTATCTCTAAAAACAAAAAAGTTTTCTCGATCGAGTATTTGTTGCTGCATTTTTAACAAATTTCGTGCCACCAATTTAAAAAAATAAATAAAACAGGTGACACGTACATTTTTTTGCATTTGTCTCATGTCACTCATGATAATAAATGTCCAAATTGGCTCTCCTAAAAATTTTAATTTAATCGGACTTAAATTAAGGGAGATATAGGGTGGTAAGCAAAAATTAAAAATATCACATAAAATTTGAGAATTTTCAGAAGTTGACGATTTTGACCAGTTTCGCAATTATGGATTGCCTGGCGAACTCCAAAATCGGATGCGCCAGGTCGATTTACATAAAAATCGATTTTTTTTAGGTGGTTGTTCGCGAGTGTCATAGAGGGTGCATCTTAGGCATTGCTCGTTCTCCGACTATAGATTATTTTATCAAGAATTGCGATTCTTTTTATCAGATTTATTATATCAGAGAGAATTTGTATTTTCTGCAATAAATACTAAAATAATAAATGATGCAGGATTATTTTTAGTTACGCGTCCAGATTTAGATACATGGGATAAAATTAAATTAGTTCTTAGATTAAAATTTGGTGATCAACATTCTATAGAAAACTTAACTCAAGAACTTATACAAATGAATAGGCAACCTAAGGAAAATATTTATGACTATTTAGAAAAATTAAAAGCAATCGTTCCAAAAATATCTTTGAAAATTTAGATGCAAATTATGCCGCTGTTTCACAAATTTTGATTGGAACACTTGAACATACTGCTATTCAGAATTTAAAGGCTAATTCGCCTACTAAACTTAGAACTTAATGGTACACAGACCTGATACTTTAGATAATGCAACACCTTTTGTACTAAATTACCAAGCAGACGAAAACCATTTACATTACAAGAACGAAATAACTAAACAAAGCCAAAACAAACCTTAGGCCCCAAAACCCATTTCACAGATCACAAAATAATTATCGATCTTTTAAAAATGTACATAGTTTTCAAGCCTCACGAAAACCAATATTTCCCTCTCAGCCCATTAACATACAACAAAGACCAAATTGGCAACAAATGCAAAGATTTCCTAGATCTTTCGCAGTTTTTGGAAAAAACCCGCGGAAAGCCTTTATCGAGGCCTTTGTATCTAAACCCAATTTGCCTCCTGATAAACCGACACCCATGTCCGGTGTGTCAATAATTCCAAAAAATCAATCACAACAAAGATTCCAGAGCCCTAACCATTCAGGTTACAACCTAATTTCTTCAGGTCCAACCCTTACGCGGAACCTCCAAGATACACTATCGAGGAAATAAATAATATTTATTCTACTAATTCAGTGGAGTTTGACCAACAACAATTCGAAGAAGAAATCCCCGATCAAAATGAATTTTTAGAATTAGACGACGTATATGAATACGACATTGATTCAGAAAATGAAAAAATTCTCATTTCCACAGACACAAAAGCCCAGCCTTGACTTTAAATAGCTATCAAATAAATCAATTACTTTTTATAGTAATAAATGACTCCCCTTGCAAATTATTAATAGATACAGGTAGCCATGGTTCATTAATAAGACCTTATATTGCCGAAACGTATTTTCCGAATGTCATAATAAATTCACAAAACAAGTTACTACGTGTATGCGTATACAAAATACACTGGGAAAAATAAACATCTCTATTTTAGAAGAATTTAACATTTTAAATAATATTGAGCTTTTAATGTTTAACTTCCATGATTACTTCGATGGAATAATAGGAATCAAAGCTATTCAAGATAATAAATTAAGTATCGATTTTCAGAATAAAATCTTATTTAACCAACAAGTAAGAATTCCTTTACAATTTAGGCACGATTTTTCCACGCAATCACTGGAAATTCCAGCAAATTGTATTAAATTATGCCACGTTAACACTAAATTAAATTAGGTTACTGAAATCATTATCCCTGAAATTATTGAAATGAAGTATTTTATTCCTCAAACTATTTCTAAAGTTAAAAACGGAACCATAGCACTGGAAATTCATAATTTTTCAATTGAATCTATTTTATTAGACTATACACTGGGTGATGTTGAAAAAATGTCTACCATATATGAGGAGTCACAATTTTCTTTATTTAATATTGAGCAAATAACAGAAACTCTACAGGTATTTTAAAAAACAGTGATACAAATCCTTTATCGTTCTTAAGAACGAATCATTTAATTTCTGAGGAAATGAAAGCATAAGGAAAGTTATTTGGGAATTTCCACACATTTTTCATAACCCTAATAAAAAGTTGACTTTTACCAACAATATTAAACATCAAATAAAGACAACCGATGTAATACCCGTACACACGAAGACTTATAGATACCCTTACGTATAAGAATGAAGCTGATGATCAAATTAATAAAATGTTAGAAGACGGCATCATCCGCTCATCTTGTTCACCGTGGTCATCACTAGTCTGGATAGTCCCTAAGAAGGCAGATGCCTCTGGAAGACAAAAATGGACAATGGTAGTCGATTACCGCAGGGTAAATGAAAAAACGATAGATGATCGATATCCGATTCCTAACATCTCGGACATTCTTGACAGGCTCGGACGATCTAACTATTTTACAACACTGGATCTTGCCTCAGGCTTTCGCCAAGTGGAAATGCATCAAGACTCAATTGCGAAGACAGCCTTTAACGTAGAAAAAAATCATTTTGAATTCAGTAGAATGCCCTTTGGTTTGAAAAACGTCCTTTCAGGCCTATAAAATAATATTTGCTTAGTCTATATGAACGACATTATTATTTATTCCACTTCTCTGCAGGAACATATAAATAACCTACGTCAAGTGTTTCAAAGATTAAATCAGTATAATCTTAAAATTCAACTAGATAAATCTGAATTTATTTAAAAGACAGTCGAATTTCTTCGACACGTCATTACCCCCGAGGGCATAAAGCCCAATCCCAGGAAAGTCGAAATAATAATAAATTTCCCATTACCTACTATAACAAAAGAAATTAAATCATTCTTAGGATTGATAGGATATTACAGGAAATTTATCAAGAACTTTGCCAAAATACCTAAACCCATGACAAACTGTAGGAAAAAAGGTAAACAAATAATCCATGAAAAAGAATTTTTAAACCTTTCAAACATGTAAACAGTTACATATGAATGACCGAATACTGCAGCATCCCCACTTCAACCAACCTTTTCTGTTAACCACTGATGCAAGCAATTTTGCCATTAGAGAAGTGCTGTCACAAGGACTCATTGGAAACGATCTTCCCATAGGTGTGTTTATAATATCAGAATTTTAGAACTTTTCTGATTTTATTTTTGTGTGTTTCTAAAGTGGGGTTATTTAAGAACAGATCGGAGGCTAATTGAGAAATAATGTGGGTTATTTGGAAATCGTAAGTTATTGTGTCTATTTTTTAGGATATGGTACGGAAATATATAAAAACACTTGTCCATGTCAGAAATGGAAAGAATTTCGTTCCGTATCGGCATTATACGGCAAATGCCTTGGCCAACGCTGTAATGCTGTAAAGGGGGTCAGAGAAGGACGTTTAACATTGGTTAAGGCGTCTGAGCGTTTTAAGGTTCCAATTGCAACCATAACTAGGCATATTATTATTTATAAAAATTCATGAAGACCTCCAATTTTTTCTACAGAAGAAGAGGAAAATCTAAATCTTCTGACAGCATGGGGATTCCCCTTCGACTTAATGGATTTAAGGCTATCGGGTAAAGATTGTGCTCTTGCCTTTCTTCAAATATATAGTATATTATATAGAAGCGTTTGTCATCCAATATTTCTACAACAAGAACTTCACTTTCGCCAGAAGTCATCGATAATTTTTTCGATAATGCCAGATAAACGTTATTAGCGGTTGATCCTAGCCTAATGATCAATTTTGATGAAACAAACCTCACAGATAATGCTGGGAATTAAAAATATATTTATAAAAGAGGATCAAAGTAAAGTACCCTGAAAGGGTAATAAATTCTATAAAAACCGCCATATTATTAATGTATACTGGTACTGCTCATGGCCAACTATTACCAGTCAATTTAGTCTACAAAGGTGAACATCTATGGACCTCATGGACTGAAGGAGGTCCTAAAGATGCCAGGTATAATCGGTCCAAAAGCGGGTGGTTCGATTCCACTTGTTTCTGACGAGATTGATTTTTACGGTCGTAGTTCCATTTTTTAAAAGCAAACCTGGAAAAGGTAGGTGCCTAATCATAAAAAATGGGGGCTTTAAATGTAGGTACCTAAGTACAGGCTAATAGGTACCGCCTCTTTTTATTTTATTTTAGGTTTTTATCGGGGACAACCCGAAATGGATATAGCATTTATTTGATTGCCAAGCAATGCGACCAACGTCATGCAACGACTAGACGTCGCATTTTATGCTCCTCTCAAAAAATATTGGCGTGAGTTTGTAACAACGTGGAAGAAAGGTACAGGGCGGAAAATGAGTACACTCTCAAAAGATATATGCCCTAGATTGCTTACACAGCTTCAAGTCAAGATTGAAGAGAATGGAAGAGTAAGTTAAAATTTAAGCTGGTTTAACAAAACTGGATTGTATCCTTTAAATCCTTCACGACCAAAGGAAAGATTACCCGCATCTTCCACTACAGATTCTAGTAACTTAGATTCGAGCATTTCGAGCATTTTCGATTTGAGCTTTCGTTTGAAATCCTTTAGTACGCCTAGGCACTTCAACTCACTCACAGAGTTAAGTGATCACCATATATTCTTAGAGCTAGGAACGATCTAGGTTTACCGACAAATCAAACTCCTGGCACCATCTTTCTACTATTCTACAGACCATCATCATATGTCTAATTATTTTCTTTCCGAGATACTGACATGAGAAAAGAGTAATTTTCGCCACTTTGAATACCTATAGAATTACACTTTCTTACCTTTGTTTGTAATTAGGTATTTATTTTCTAAAATTTCCGGTTCAAAGCTACTTCTGTACTGCCTTTATTTATTCCGTTACCATTACAGCTTTTAATATTTTTTAATATTTATTTTTTAATAAAAAACTGATGTTTAAAAAAGAGTTTTCTATTAATGACAAAGTCCATGTTAATTCGAA
>MU192641.1:10170-28065 GCA_016904865.1 Pissodes strobi | reverse complement strand
GTGTTAACGTAAAATCACAACGAAAAAGTCACCGAAGGGGTAAAACTGCCATTCTAACTTCAACGCCATACAAAAAAGAGCTTGAAGAATCAAAAAAAAGGATTCCTGAGAGCAAACAACAGCCAAGCAAAGAAAAAAATGAGAAAAATGACAAAACGGTTGATAGTCAAAATAGTGAAGATGATGCTACGTGTTTATACTGTGAATACAGTTATTCACAATCAAACGAAGGGTGGATCGCATGTCATATATGTCAAAAGTGGTCTCACATTTCCTGTGCTGGTGTGGATGAAGATGACCCTGTTGATCTAATCTACACTTGTGATTTATGCAAACCATAACTCGACCCCATCTTTCCCCATGCTCTGTCCCATCTTACCCCTTATATGGGACAAGATGGGTCATTTGCATATTTTCCTTAGGACTTTTCTAACTCTTCTGTTTTTCAAATATTTTGCATTTTGCGAATGATAAATAGTTACCAAGTGTTTGGAGAGTATTTGTGCCAATAAAGAGTATTTTTGTGTTTTTTCTTATTGTCTTTTTTTAAATTAGTCCTTAGCGTCACCGTCTTGCCCCTCTTACCCCTAATTCAACCGATTTGTGTAGGCAATAAATTATATTATTTTCGGACCATCCACTGCCATTGAGTCTCCCAGTTTTAAGGCCGACACGGAGGACTCGCTTGATATTTTCAACCTGTCCCTGGAGCTCTTGGGAGAATCGCCTGTCACTTGGTAAAAAAGAAATGTAAAAAATTAAAATTTAAATCTAATTTAAATATATGGTGAATTTTTTTTTTTTTTGTAAAATTTTGCCTCTTAAAAGTAATAGGCGTTGTTTGAGTTACATTTATCAAATACAATTTTTTGCTTGTATTTTTAGTGATATATATTTCTTTCACTTTGTTACCATTATTTCTAAGTTCGAAAATCAATTAAAAAAGCTATTTGGCAAAAAAATTTGAAATTTGGGATTTTTTATCTACTAGATTGGTAGAATGACGGTACCAAATATTATCAAAATCGGAGAGGTCACCTGCCAAGCCTCTGGTTGATTTGAGATGAAATGGCCCTATTTAGCTTACTCTGCTCTACTATAAACCTTATAGGGCAGTTAATATCAATCTGTCCTAAAAAATCGCAACCACGCATGAATCTTTATTATCTGTATTACCGTTATTAGTAATATGGTTGTAAGTCTCTTGGAAGAAAAAAACGTTTTTCTAGCTAAGAAAAATCGTGTACTGAGGGAAGAAGTGAGGAAACTCAATGAAAAACAAAAAGATCCCAAAGGTGAGGTTAAAAAATACGTAAACATCCAGCCAAAAAAAAAACAGGTAAATAAGTAGCTGTCAACGTCTGATGACGTCTTCATGTGACAGCGTTGCTACAATGACGACCGACGAAAGTAAACAACGCAAAGAGAGTTCAAAAACACAGCCTACGATCACGAACAACACCACCCTAGGTTGTATTGATACGAGAATGGCAAGAAACAAAAAGGGGTGGGATCAAATTCTTGCTCTAACCTCACAATCGATCGTCAACATCAAAATCAAAACAAACCGGAAGACAATACCAATGTTGCTTTAAAAACCCCTGAAAATGAGTCAAATACACCTTGGACTGAGGTAAAATAGCGAAAAATGAAAAGATTTGTGGGAAATCGACCAGAACCAATAATTGGGTTAAACAAAGAGGCTGATATACTACAGGCCGCTAAAAAAACTTAGCTGGTTCTTCATATCAGGAAGCTGAACATATCCTCCAGTTTCTCAAGAAAAACAGTCTGGAAGCTGACTGCACTTGCGAACAAATGCAGACCAAGTCCAAGTCCTTTTAAATTGAGAGTGCCACAGGAAATCAAAGATAATATTATGGATGTCAAGCTATGACCAGAGGGCATTAGAATCAACAATTTTCGGAATCTCCAACGCCAGAACGCAGACAAGAGGCTGTCCTCCCACGATATGAATCAGCACTCAAGGTTGTAAATAAATCTGTTTTAAATGTTTTACATGTTAATATACAAAGCCTACGTAATAAGCTGTCTGAAATTGAGGTAGTCCTTAAGGAGAATGATGTGCATTTTCTTTGTCTGAATGAGCATTGGTTGAATGGTGAAGATTTTCTCAATTTTCGTATACATGGTTTCAGTGCTGCGTTCGGTTTCTGCCGGTCAGTTAAAGGTCATGGAGGTGTGGCTATTTACATAAAAAATGGTAGTGCCTTTAAAAACCTTGACATTGATGGATGCTCTGAGGAGATCACATGTGAGATATCTGGGGTCTTCCTGGAGCACTGCTCGACTCAGTTGGTAACTGTTTATAGATCCCCTCAGAGTGATTTTGGTGTTTTTTTGTAGTGTCTGGCTGAGGCTCTGGGTAAGCTGGATCTGTCCTTATTTGGCACAGTCCTGACAGGTGACTTTAATGTTCAGTTTCATAACAGCTGATTTTTTTGCTGCAATCTTTTGGCCTTAATAAGTCAGTAGACTTTGCCACTAGGAATGATGCTTGTATTGATAATGTATTTACCAACATAATGCCTGAGAAGTCCTCTTGCAGGCCTCTTGAACTGCACCATGTTTCTGATCACAGATGTGTTATATTTTCATTTAAACCCGGTTTGAAAGCTAAGCAAGACAAAAGCCGCATCACATATAGGCCAATTACCCAGGAAGGTAATTTATTACTATATAATCGCATTGAGGAGGTAAACTGGGATTTCATTGGTGAGTCGACTATTGACATTGATGTCAGGTTTCAGAGGTTTGTGGATGTTATCACAGATGCCTCTGAGTCATGATTTTCGTTAAGAACCATGATCGGGAGTCATAGTGGGGAGACTGACAAAAGGCATCAGGACCGGACGGAATACATGCCATCGTGTTAAAAAACTGCGCCAACGAACTAACACCCGTTTTTTCCAGGCTTTTTTCTCTGTCTTACGGAAAAGGGATTTACCCATCTTCTTGGAAAGTCGCTCGAGTGCAACCTGTTCCAAAAAAAGGCAAGAAAACCACGCCTTCAAACTATCGTCCAATTGCCTTGCTTCCAATAATCTCCAAAGTCATGGAACGTGTAGTAAATCAGCAACTGCTCAAGTACCTCGAGAACAACAAAATAATCAGCGATAATCAATACGGCTATCGCAAAGAGAGATCGACAGGAGATATATTGACCTATATCACTCATATATGGAGTAGGGAAATTGAGAACTACGGAGAGTCTCGAGCGATTGCGTTGGATATTTCAAAGGCATTCGACAGAGTTTGGCATGACGGACTGCTCAACAAACTACCGTCCTTCGGACTGCCAGCCTCTCTCTGCAGCTGGCTTGCCAGTTTCCTTAAGAGCCGATCTCTGCACGTTGCAGTCGATGAACACATCTCGGACACATTCACCATCAACGCGGGCGTGCCTCAGGGCGCAATACTTTCACCAACTCTGTTCCTCATCTATATTAATGACCTGCTGACTGAAACAAATAATCCTGTTTACAGTTTTGCAGATGACAGTACCCTTGTCTCCCACTTTAGATCAGAAAAACCCTTACCAGCGACTGAGACTCATCACCGCAGACAGGAGCAGATTACAGCAATTAATCAAGACCTGGAGAAAGTTCAAACTTGGGGCGACCGAAATTTGGTCCAGTTCAATGCAGCAAAGACCCAAGCAGCCACGTTTACCAAGAGGGCCAATACAGCGGGCCCTGACATCATTATGGCAGGGTCGACCATTCCTTCATCCTCGTCAATCGGGCTGCTGGGTATCTCGGACAACAGCAATATGTCCTGGCATGACCACGTTGCAAACATCGCAAAATCAGCCTCCCAGAAGCTTGATGCGCTATTTCGCAACAAAAAACTCTATACACCGCAGCAGTTGCTCTTGCTGTACAAAGCGCAAATAAGACCGTGCTTACAATATTGCTCACCTATCTGGGGTGCCGCACCAAAGCACACCCTAAAGCTGCTGGATTCCATTCAGAAGAGAGCTGTGCGTCTCGTCGGCGACCCGGAGTTGACCCGGAATCTAGATAGTCTGGAACACCGCAGACATGTAGCCGAGATATCTCTGTTTTACAGATAATTTCAAGGCAGATGTTCTCAGGATTTGGTCCGCCTCATCCCGCCCCTGGCAGCTCCTGTCAGACAGTCACAACAGACGGCAAGAGCGCACCAGTTCGTCGTACAACTGGAAACACCTAGAACATCGCTTTACAAGAACTCCTTTGTCTGGCGCACTGCATCACTGTGGAACTCACTCCCAGTACATCTGTTTCCCACTAATTACAACTTACAAATATTCAAGAGCCGTGTCAATCAACATCTTCGCACACACACCGCTCGTCGAGCGCCATAGGGTCTCCCTTTAGTGTGTGTGCCACTGCCATAAAAAAAAAACTGGTTCAATGATGAGCTGAAGGGGATGCGTGATAGGCTTAACACTCGCAATTCCTTCAATAAGCAGTATGCGGTCGGCCCTAGTTCCGTCTGCTCAAGTCAATGATTACAAATCCAGATATAGAACTAAGATTCAGGAAACAAAAATGCAAGTCTATGATAATGTCATAAATAATACTCCCAGGCCACAGATAGCCATGTGGAAAATTATAAAACAAAATTCAAATTCACCTGAGGACTCTGCCATGAATGCTCAGCACCTCAGTAATGTTTTTGCAAATATTGCTGATAATGTGATTTCCAATAAGTTATTTGAACAGTTCCTACTCAAAAACATTAACACTGAGCCTTTCCTCTTTCATGGAACAATTTTCAATGAGGTTCGTCAAAAAATTTGTAACCTTAAAAACAGCACCAGTAAGGACTGTTTTGATATAACAACGAAAATCATCAAATCCTTGAAGCATGTTATAACTTATCCTCGCACCAAACTTATTAATATGTGCATTGCGCATTGATCTATGAATCAATACTTAAAGATAAAATGAATCACTTTTTTGAAGAAAACAATCTTTTTTACAAATCCAATATGGATTTCGAAATAAAAAAATCAACTACTCTGGCAATAAATAACCTCGTTGAGGTTGTGGCGGAGGGCCTGGAGGCTGGTGCTGATTCATATGCACCGTTCTATGACCTTACGAATGCTTTTGATTGTGTTCCACATGACATTAACATAAAGTCCTACCTATCCGACCGAACTCAATTTGTATCCTTCAACGGTGAATGCTTAAACATTGAGGCTGTAAACCATGGTGTCCCACAGGGATCGGTCTTGGGGCCGCTGCTCTTCTTAATATATATTAATGACCTTTGTAACTTTAGAGAGGATCCAAACCTGATACTCTTTGCAGATGATACAACAAACATCATAACTTATCATCCCACTGACCCCCTTGTTGATTGGTTTGGGGGCATGCAAAGTGACACACTGACTGGTTTCTGGCTAACAAACCGAGTCTCAACATCTACAAGACACAAAATATTAACTTCAGTCTCAGAACTGAAAATCCACCACTCCAGTGCGATTCACAGGTAAAATTTCTTGGTGTTTGCATGGACCTTGGTCTTACGTGAGAATCTCATGTTGAGTAACTTTCAGGAAAACTATCCAGAATTATTTACCTTATAAGAAATCTCGCTGGATTTGTTTCCCTGCCTACACTTATGATGGCTTATGATGTCTATTTTTCATCTAACATGACTTATGCTATTTTCAACTGGGGTCACTCATTCCATGCGAACAAAATTTTCGGACTGCAAAGGAGATGGATGGATGCGTGTTGTGACCGGTCTGAGGTATCAAGACTGCTGTCGCCGGAGCTTCAGGGATCTTAGGGGCTAACATTTACAAGTGTCTACATACTTCACTGCTTATCCTACCTGAGGGAAAACTTCTTTAAATTCTCATATCATACTGACCTCCATGACCACCATACCAGACACTGTGACCTAATTTCCACTGACTCGCACGAACAAGAAGGGGCACTGACTACCATTGTGTTAAATTTTATAATGTTCTCCCAATGCATGTAAGGATGATGGAGGACAACTTGTTCTCCAAAACTGTCAAGAAGTATCTGGTTGATAAAATGATAAATCGTTCTATTCCCTACAGGACTATCTTGAGAATGATTTCTCTAGCATGTGATAAGTAGCCTTAGTAACATTTTATAAATTGTATGTTCTTTTTTAGCAATTTTAGTGCTTTTATGACCTTTTATACGTTGTCTTTAGTTATGTTATTTTAAATTTGATTTAGTGTATGCCTAGTGGAATATTTTATAATGTGTGAATGCTCATAACTATGGGAATTTATTTTAATTATGTAATGATCATTAATGAATGTTATGATAACCGTTCTAAACATTATACTATTTTGAGATTTGTATAAATACTTTTTAGGGTAGTAATACCAATAAATATTCCATTTCAGTTCATTTAGTACTTTTAGTTTAGGAACTCTAGCTGTCGAGTACTAATTGTACATCAACAACTTTAAGTTTTTTTAATTTAATTTGCGATGTCTATTTTGAAGGAGAAATAATTGCTATGATGATCATTTATTAGACAAAAAGTAAATTTTCACATTATCTATTAACTTCATGGTTAGCAGAATTGATTATTAGTTTCGATATCACTGGTGTTTTAACGCATTGTAACTGGAATATCGCTACTTAGCATTACATCCTATTGGACTCAGAAGTGTTAACGAGACATGATCATGTTTTGGTTATTTCGCTTAGATGCTTCTTATGGTTACTTTTCAATCTTAAATGTTTATAACAATCTCCACATCACGTCACTAGAAAAAGAACAAACAAACCAATTTTACCGTTAATTTAAAAATTGTGTAACGCAGAAGATCACATTTTTCGATGCATCTCC
The DNA here is from genome assembly GCA_016904865.1 of Pissodes strobi. NCBI lineage: Eukaryota > Metazoa > Arthropoda > Insecta > Coleoptera > Curculionidae > Pissodes > Pissodes strobi. The sequence continues at coordinate 21,207 of MU192641.1, read as the reverse complement.
GTAAATAAAAGAACTCTTTTATTTATTGAAGAACTTAAAATGCGCTTTAATTCCCTCCGTTCCAAACAATCTGAGATCACCACTGAACCACAGTCTGATCCAGAAAAAAAGCTTAAAAAGCTGTTAAATTATAAAGCCTATAGGCCAGCTAATCTCAGTCTATCCACCTAAAAAATCCCAAAGGGCAGTTAACCATGAATGAACCTTAGCATGAAAGAGACCCTCGTCTGGCATCTTAAGCAAAATGATAATTACACTTAGCAACAGGTTCGAGGGAAAGGAATGTTATCGAGTTTTACGTATTTAATTACGCAGGTCCCCCGATGAAGTTTACCACAAGAACGAAAACGAAAAAGCTTTTTGCTACTCTCAAAAATATTTTGAAAATCATTCGAGTTTATTCACGCCACTGGACACCTGAAATATATTATCTGCATTGATCAAATCGGGACTTCTTGAGAGAGCCCTTTGCGACCAATCCATCACTGTCCAAATTTGTATTAAGCCAATCCGAGACTTTTACAGCGACACGTCTCGGACAGCCATTCTGTTGGAAATAAATTTCATTGGGAAATTTAAGTGGAAACTTGTTATTAATCGGAAAATAATGTTTACTCTTTCGACATAGTTATACCAATCTGTTATGTCATCATGGGAGATTTAAGTTTTTATAATGAGCGTAGATATTATAAATCAAATGTTATTTTCACGTCATTATCTGGACTGCAACGGAACATGAAAATCCCAACGTGTCAAATATTGATTTCTCATATACCTACATACAATTTCTTGATAATCCCAAAAATTAATTTTTAGGTGTTTTGCATTTTTTTTGACAAATAGTGTGGCCAGCAATTAAAACGGCTAGCGGATATTCCTTCCTAAAATGACTTTTATAAATAGAAGAATTTCCACCCGTAATAACTTGCCTATAATAGTCTTTATATTAAAACTCCATAAAATCCACATAAAATTTACTATCTATAATATATTTCAAGATATCATCCGAACAAATACGGGTTTATTTAATCCATTGTACCAAGCCTCTATAACATAATATAATAGGTTACCTTTAAGTATGCAAGAGAATGCCACTATGTGGAAGGAAAAATATGAAAATGTTGCAAAGGAAAAACACGAATTTTCCCGCCAAAACAAAGGTAAACAATCTGCCTCCCCTTCCCCGCCTTTGCTACTAACCGACAGTACCGACACTCCTAAAACCGGTCAACATCAGCCCAGTAACAATGACGTCATCATTGTCGACCCAAAACCCTCCCAATCGGATCACTCCGAAATCCAAAACGGTCGTGAAAAAAATCAGGAGTTGGTAGCACGGCCAAGGCATGTCAATGTCGTAAGAAAACTGACATTGGCAGAAGAAGATGGCAGTGATCTTTCTGGCCAAAAAGAAGAAGAGAGAGCGAGTGATCTTTCAAAGTTGACGTTGACAGTGTTGACATCTACAACAACAACAACAAAAAAAAAACGAAAGCAAATGAAGTCACCAAAATTCAAAAAAAAAATGAAAATATTGAAGCTCCAAACACCCAGCAAGCATCTCTGACTGATGCTAACAATCCAAATACAGGTAATTTTTCAGTTTAGCAACCATTCAACCACAGACTTAAAACAAATATTCACTGATTCCAGAATACAGTCTATACTATTATATCCTGCGCAAAGCATGAAAAACGTATGTAAGTAAATAATTTTCTTTCCACATTTGTTGGTGCACTACAATCGCCATTACTCTTGCGGAGCCACTTCAAAAAAAGCACTACAAATATAGTCCATGCACGTCTGAAAATATTAATTAGAAGAACAAGAGGCCTACGTTTTATTTCGGATCTAACTCAGAGCGACTGATAGCCCCATTAAATAAAATTAAATTTTAGTTGTAAATAAGTAAATATATTCTCCTTCTTGTCACTGTCAGTAGTGTCAGTCATGTGTCAGTAGCCAAAACTTCAATGTTTAATTTGTCACAAGCTCACTGTTGCCAGATTTCATATTAAAAATTTCACTGTAAATTTGTTACGAAAATTCATTATTGAAAATGGTGCACAATGATTGCCGTTTTCTCTCTTTTATTCAGGTGAATGATACAAATACACACAATGAAACATACCATTCGCTTTTATGTATTTTATTAACCCAAACTAAGGTCACAGTTGGATAGAAATAGAAATTCTCGATATTTTACGTTTGTAGCTTTTCTATTGCATTAAAGAAGTGAATTTGAAAGAAAAACCAGCGAAAACAAGATTTTATGCATATTTTTTTTTAACCATTTTGGTAAAATTATAATGAGGCTCCAACCAATAATTATGAAGTGGTTATATTTGTTTAAAAAATAAATATACATCCATCTGCAATAAAAATATTATTTTAATGAAGAATAAATACACGAAAATAACTTAAGTCAATCACATAATCTATGTCGTGTAAGGCCTAAAGTGTGTGAGAAGTTAAGACGTGCGCTTTGCGTACTTTCCTTGCTTTCTTTACCAAATTACCTGAAGCTAACCAGAACTCACCCAAGGTAACCAAAATTCACCAAACCAAAGCTAACCAAAACTAACCAAAGTTAACCAAAAGTCACCAAAGATATCTAAAACCAACCCAAGCTAAAAAAACCTAACCGAATCTAGCCCAAACTAACGGAAGCAAACCGAAACAAATTAATTAAAACTAACCCAAGCTAACCAAAACTAGCCCAATTTAACTACTAAAAGAAAAGCGCGCTTTAGGATTGGTTATAATCCAATTAGTCAAAATCATAAAAATATGCAGAAAATTTGGTTTTCACCGATCTACTTTATTTCAAATTTACTTTTTTAATGCATAGATATATACAAAAACGCGAATTTCTATGATATCCAATAATTATCTAAACTTACAACAATTAACCAGAGAAGTGATTTTTTTTACATTAATTTCAGTTAGCTGGGGTTAGTGCTAGTTGGTTGCTCCCGGAACGAGCGAAGCGAGAGGAGAGCCATACGTGAAGCGAAACATATTAATTTTTTACATTATTGTGGGTTAGTTCTTGTTCATTACGCCCCCGAATCGAGCGGAGCGAGCAAAGGGTTATGCGTGAAGTGAAATATATTAATTTTTCACATTAAATTGGGTTAGCTCCGGTTAGTTTTGTTAATCCTTGCGCTTAAGTTTCCTTTAGCGAAAATTGGCTACAAAAAGTATCGTTCTATAAGACGATTAACCAGAGAAGTGATTTATTTTTACATTAATTTGAGTTAGCCTCGGTTTGTTTGGGTTAGTCCCAGTTGGTTGCCCCCGGAGCGAGCGAAGCGAGCGGAGGGCCATACGTGAAGTGAAACATATTTATTTTGTACATTATTTTGGGTTAGCTTAGGTTAGTTTCGGTTAGCTTTGGTTAATTTCGTCTCCTTTAAACCACTACGCACAGCTTAGACGAAACAATTTCGGTTAGCTTGGGTTTGTTTTGGTTAGTTTGATTTAGCTTTAGTTAGTTTGTATTAGGTTTGGTTAGTTTAGGTTAGCTTTGGTCAGTTTCGTCTCGTTTAAGTCACCACGCAGTTACCTGAAGAAAGGCTTGCTTTCTAGTTTGGTTAGTTTGGGTTTGCTTTGGTTAGTTTGGGTTAGTTTGGATTAGCAATCCTCTCTTCACGCAAGTGGGTAGTGGTTTAAACGAGACGAAACCAACCAAAGCTAACCGAAACTAACCAAAGCTAACCCAAAGTAACTAAAGCTAACCCAAACTAACCAAAGAAAACTCAAACTAATCAAAGCTAACCCAAGCTAATCGAAATTGTTTCGTCTAGGGTTGCGTAAAGAAAAGCTTGCGCTTTACGCAAGCTTTTCTTCACGCAAGTACGTAATAGCTTAAACGAGACGAAACTAACCCAAACTAACCAAAGCTAACCCAAACTAACCAAGGCTAATCCAAACTAACTAAAGCTAACCCAAACTAACCAAAGCCAACTCAAACTAACCCAAGCTAATCGAAATTGTTTCGCCTAGGCTTGTGCTTTGCGCAAGCCTTGCTTCGCGAAGGTGCGTAATGGCTTAAACGAGACGAAACTAACCTAAAATAACTAAAGTTAACCCAAGCTAACCGAAATTATTTCGCCTAGGCTTGCGTGAAAAAGGCTTAGTGAAAATAATATGGCTGAGGCATGTACGAAGCAATTGCGTAGTTGCTAAAACGAGACGAAACTAACTAGGGTCGTAAGAAATCTCAGGGTAGTTTGGAGTAAGATTTTAGGTCGGTCGGAGTAGCTTGGACTAGGTCGTAGTTAGCGCGGAGTAGCTTGGAGTAGGTCGTATGTTGCGCGGAGTGGCTCGGAGCAAGTCGTAACTAGCTCAGAGTAGATTGTAGGTAGCTCTGAGTAGCTTGAACTAGGTCGTAGGTAGCGCGGAGTGGCTTGTAAGTAGCGTGAAGTAGTTTGGAACAGGTCGTAAGTATCTCACTAGGACTAGGTAGTACCATTGTTTATATTTAATGGTCGTAGGTAGCTCGTATTGTAGTTCATAGTAGATCGTAAAAACATGTTTTCATATAACTGGAAAAATAAAAATTATACATTGTGGCAGAAAAATTTTCGTGAATTTCTATTTGGAAAAGCTTTTTTTTTCAATATTTAAAAAAAAATTGAAAATCAAGAATTTTTTAGGGTATTATGTTTAGAAAACTATTTAGAAAGTAAAATAGAAACAAGTTTTCATGTAACTAATTCCAATTAATCTAGAGTTGAAAAAATGAAAATGATGCATTTCCGCAGACTTTTTTTATGATTTTGTATTTGAGGAAGTTTCTGAAATCAGTTATGCATTTCAGCTAAGCGAAAGATGATCCAACCAATTAACCAAAATTATAAAAATATGCAGAAAATCTTGTTTCCAGCGATCTATTTCCTGTCAAATTTACTTTTTTAATGCATAGAAATATAAAAAATCGCGATTTTCTATGATATCCAATAACTATCTAAACTTACAACAAATCTATAAATAAATAAATAATTATTTTTACATTAATTTAGGTTAGCTTCGGTTAGTTTACGTTAGTCCTTGTTGGTTACGCATACGTGAATTTGAGTTCGCGTTTCTATACCTCGTAAGAAAAGGTGCAACCTTTGGCAACATTGCAACAATCCTCCTGCGTCAGATGCCAAAAATGTCACGCTTTGTACATTTCAGCCCCTCAAAAGTCGAACTTTGGGGCTTTTTTATGGGAAAATCAAACAATTGCGCAATATTTTAATGGTCAAAAACGTTTTCTAAAAGTGTCTAATTAAAGAATCAAAAAGTGTTTTAACAAAATTCCAATGGTTGCTAAACTGAAAAATTATCCAAATATAGAATGAACTACCGTCGTGAGGAAAAAGCGTTCAACCGCAAACGGCCGACCACCTCCAATCAGAGGCACAGCAACCGATGCCAGGCTCAGGGTAGCTGAGGCACCTACTCTGAAAACATGGTTTTTTGTGACCGGTTTCCATCCTTCAGTAGAGGCTGCAGCCATAAAGGGATTCTTAGAGGATCACGGAGTAAGCAAATTAAATTGTATATGCGAAAAAATGAGAACCAGAAGGGATGAACAGAGAAGCTCTTTTAGGCTTGGTGTTCCATCGAATCAGGTAGCGATGGTATCTGATGCAGCAGTGTGGTCTGTTGGGATTTCCGTAAACCATTTTCTTAATCTTCAGAACCGTCAAGGGCAACAGAAAGTTATCCAGAAACATTGATCAAAAAGCTGACAGTTTTCCATCAAAATGTATGCCCAATCCGGAACAAGGTTGAAGAACTGCAGGTGAAGAAGGGAGAGACTTTGTTTGCCTCACAGAGCACTTTTTGCATGAGGATGAATTAGATTAATTTTGCTTCCCAGGATACACTTGTGTATCTAGCTATGCGAGGATAACCCGGCAACATGGAGGAGCATTAATCTTAATGAGGTCAGACATTAATAGTTATGGAAGGATGGACCTGGTGCGCCTGTCTGTTGAGATGAACTGTGAGGTGGCTGCGGCTTAGGTAAAAGAACTAAATTTTATTGTTGTTGCTATGTATCGCCTACCGGGGGGAGATTTTCAGATTTTTTTTACATGTTTTAACTACACTTTTAGAAATTTTATCAATCAATTTTATATATGTGTGTATTGTTGGAGATTTTAATATTAATTTTAATGAACAAAAGTCGCACTGTGGATTTCACTGACATTGTGCGGTCATATGGGTTTTCACAGGAGATTTTCCTAAACACAAGGCAAACAAACTGCATTGAGAATATTTTCATAAATTTTAGGGGAATTTTAAATTTTAAAACTGGTATTTCTGGAGGGTTGTTGTCGGACCATAAAGCAGTCCATATTGATCTAGAGTGCTCAGAATCACCACTTGTTGATAGAAATAAGGTCCTGTTGCAGATACCCATCACACAAAGAGGTATTCAACATCTGATTTTGATTCTAGAGTCCTTGGACTGGTCTTTTTCAGGGTCACAAATTGCCGTTGACAGTAAAGCTACAAATTTTATGAATTTAATAACTAAAGCCATGGAAACATCATTCCCTTTCAAAAAAAGAACTATAACTCAGAGTAAGAGTGTTTCATGGTTTAATAATGACCTAAGACAAATGCGTGAAACCTTAAATTTTCTCCATTCATTGTATTTACAGTCTAGATCTACGGAACTTGCAGAACAATTTAAAATTTTCAGATGTAGGTATAGAGAGCAAATCAGAGACACCAAAAGGCAGGCAACCTCAAACTTTATTTTACAGGCTGACAAGCAGGCAAGAGCAGCTTGACAGGCGGTAAATCAACACAGAAAGTCAGGTACAAAAAGTGCTACCCCGCTAGGCATTACTGCTTCAGATTTCAATGACTTCAATGACTTTTTCTTGAGTATTGCTGAAAAGACAATCAGGGGAATCCCAATCAACAGAGAGGGCCCAGAAGTGTTTCTATTGCAATCTAGTAGGCCTGGGGGTTGCTTTTCTTTTGGGGAAGTTACTTATATCCAAGTCCGTGACACTGTGAAGTCCCTAAAAGATAAGCATTCCCTGGACATCTATGGATTAAATGTACCACTCCTAAAACAAATTGTAGGGTATCTCATCTATCTATTGACAAAACTTTTTAACTTGTGCATAAAGGAAGGAACATACCCAACCTGTTTCAAAATTCAAAAGGTTATACCCATCTGGAAAAAAGGTGATAAAAATGATGTAAATAACTATAGGCCAATTTCTCTTATTCCAATTATCTCAAAAAATTTCGAAAAATTGCTAAAGGAACAACTCTATAACTATTTTGAAGAGAACAATATTCTAAAAAACTTTCAGTTTGGTTTTAGAAAGAACAAATCCACCACAGGCGCAATATTGGAACTACTGGAGCATGTGGTCGAGGGCTTTGGGATGGGGGCCTATGTGGGAGCAACTTTCTGTGACCTCTCAAAGGCCTTCGACTGCATATCCTATGAGTTTCTCCTTCAAAAACTCCAATTTTATGGGTTGGATCACAAAAGCCTTTCACTGCTCCGTACATATCTGATGGGACGTACTCAAAAAACTTATGTGGATGGAATCTGGTCTGAAGAGAGCCAAATCAATCACAGGGGTTTGTCCTGGGGCCGCTTCTTTTCATCATTTATGCCAATGATATTTCGCAGTCAGTGGACTGCAAAGCTGTCTTATTTGCTGATGACACTACTGCTCTCTGCAGAAGTAGTAGCTTACTCGATTTGGAAGAAATGATGGCTGGGGCGGTTTTGGGCTCAGAAATATTTTCGTGATTTCAATTAGAGTGAAAAAATAGTTCATACTTTCGTCAATCGCTGGAAAGCGCATAGTACCGCAGCAATATTAAAAGATTATGAAAAAATTCCAAATTTTTGAACATTTTCGTCTAGACTTTTAAAATCTGCATAAAACTTCCTATCTACATAAAAATGTTTAAAAATGTTCAGGAAAAATTGGACTTTTTTCAGTTAGGGTGAAAAAAGGTTTATATTTTTGTCAAGTGTTGGAAATTGGAAGTTGGAAGATTAAGGAGAAATTCAAAATGTTTTTAGCATGTAGATTTCCGAAATCACATGGGTAGGACACCCATGTGAAAGATTTTCATAAAAATTAAAATTTTTCTAATTAAAGTGAAAAAAGCAAAAAGCCCCACGCATTGCGTACCAATGATGACAAATTTGCTTTTCAAAATTAAACCTCTCTAATTTATAAATACAGTTGGCCTCTTATAGGATTTAATATACATTATTTATTCAATTTTCTCCTTCACTTATTCCATCATCGATCTTCATGGTCGGGCATTTTCATCGGCTGAAAAGCATGTATTTGGACTTACCGCACCGAGTCCCACTCAATTTATTATTTAGCATTTTGTTTATTTTTCAAAGCGATAAAATACAATTTTGGCGAAAGATTAATATAAAATGGATTTGGCGTAATAGTATACAAAATATATAGAGTCACCGTTCTTCACTACATTTTCCGACTTAAGTGATTGCTTCGAATTATTTATATTTCAGATATGATTTAAAAAGAAAATTCTTTTAAAATGTTATATTTCAATATCAAATTCCACGCTTTTTCGTGACATTCAATTCATTTTATGCTTCTCCGTTTTGATTTGAATTAAGGGACATTTGAGAAAGCTTCTTCAAAAACTTATATAAGATATTTTAAACCTAATCTTAGTGATTCTATAGTTCAGCTAATTTGAATTATCCTTCGCATCTCCGCCATCCCTCATTACACTTTGTAGTATACAACTTTTTCCCAATCGGTACAATTTTTAAAGAAGTTAACTAAAAACATGGTGATTCAGCCGACCCTGGCTAGCCGGTCGAGCTCATGCATCGCCTTGATGCGTCATTACAATTTTGTACCGGTCGGTGACAAGCAAGAATCCGTAAATCGGTTCTTTCTTTTGGTTTTAAGAAGAAAAATGCCTAGAAATCGTATTTCTAGTATAATGAAGTGTTAGTGATACGTCTTGCTCGCAAAGGAGGCGAAAAAAGGGGGCAATATGCATCGGAAGAAGCGAATCAGGGGGTGAGTCCATATTAGATTATATGCCAAAATTTCAAATATACATAAATACCTGGTTATCTTAAATATATAAAAACAGAATCTCTTGTATAAAAGCAAACTAAATGTGTTAATACTAAACTGAGTATTATGAATAAATATGACACTTGTAACCCTTATTTTTTTACTTAATAAAATTGAAATGGAAAATACTCTCAAACTTCTAAAACTAACTATACTTATTAGAATAAAATAGAGTGCGAACGGGTTACAGTCAAAAATGCGAATGAAGCAGTAAACAAAAATTAAATGTGCTCACTGCGATCTGAATTATACTAACAAACTGTTATTTATATACGAGGGCATGACAAAACACTGTTACATTTATTTTTCGTCTTTGCACAATTACACAGAATCAAACAATATATTCGGAATTGAAATATATTATATCGAAATGAATATAAGTAATAAGCAACAGTTAACGATACGAGCTATTCGAACCGTTCTCTAGTAATCTCGTCTAATCGTACATCCTACCAAAGAAATATACTATTCAATCACAAAAAGTGTTTACATAACACAATCAAAAGGAGGAAATATATACCGGTCGGCCTGCATATTTATTAATGTTTTACATAGAATAAAACGTTTATACCATATAAAAGAATATAAAAATAGAAACAAATGGTTATAATGCCTTCGTATCATTCGTTTTTCGATATTTGATCCCCGTATGGGGCACATGTGGGACTATAAACTACAATTCGATTCGATGCAAATATTGCAAAACAAAAAACAAAGTTATATTTAATTATGATCCACTGACTCATACTGCAGATCTATATGAAAATTTAAGAGTATGGCAATTACATAAAGTATTAAAATTTGAACAGAATAAACTTATTTACAGGATAATAAATAAAACTCAAAATTAAAATATTATCATAATATTTTCAAAGGATATTCATAGCCACAATACTAGAGAGTTTATAGGAAATCATACTGTTATTATTACTAAAATGCAATTATCCTCAATACCAGTGTTCAAAAACACTGTCTAGAGGAATAAGGACTATGTATATTGTAATTATTGCTATTACTGTATTAACAAATACTTTTCAAAAAAAATAAAAATATAATAAAAAATTAAAATTTTTAGTAAGTCGAAGAGTGTCCATTTCTCACGAAATTAACCTCTAAAAACTACAAAGGCAAGCTGACGCATAATTTACGAGCGACTAAATCCCAAGTTGGGTATTATTATAGCTTGCATGGCCCTCCGTTGGCTTTGCTCGCAACGGAGACTCAATCAACAAGAACTAAAAGTGCTAACCAAAACTAACTCAAAATTAAGGGAAAAAGGCGGACTGTTATCGTTTGGCTTTGTCGAAGCAATGTAATACCGGAACGCATTATTTTTAAACAATTCATGTTGACATGAGCCGTCCGGTGGGGGAAAAAATTGGAGTAAACATTGCTTGCAGGAGATGTTAATAACTAATAATAATACCTATTTACAAATTCGCATTTGCAGATGCGAATAACTTTAACTAAAATTGGCCTTCACATTTGCAGATGTGAAGGGCCCCCAACAGCCTCCACCCCAGTAGGTATATTATGTAAAAGTAGTTAGAGGCACACTATATCCCTACACTTGCCGATGTAAAGGATATATGTACTGACAAAAATAAAACGGTATAGTGCTATGTATTTGCAGATACAAAAACAAATAACCACCATACTATTGCAACCCCCTTACATAAAATCATTGCATTGGAGGTAGCGAATTATTACACTCTTGGTTTCTATTCAAAACAGAAATTACAGTATTTGCAGATACTGTAAATATGCTAAAAAATCGTTGCATTTGCAGATGCAGTCGAAAGCATAACCAGGGTTAAGCAGCAAGCAAAAAGGTGAATAGTTCGTTGTATTAGCAGATACAATCGATCGTAAGTTGCAGATAGTGAACATATTCATGAACCTATTTTTCTGTTCAAAA
>MU192641.1:0-10070 GCA_016904865.1 Pissodes strobi | reverse complement strand
TTTATGGCAATGGCACACACACTAAAGGGAGACCCTATGGCGCTCGACGAGCGGTGTGTGTGCGAAGATGTTGATTGACACGGCTCTTGAATATTTGTAAGTTGTAGTTAGTGGAAAACAGATGTCCTGGCAGTGAGTTCCACAGTGATGCAGTGCGCCAGACAAAGGAGTTCTTGTAAAGCGATGTTCTAGGTGTTTCCAGTTGTACGACGAACTGGTGCGCTCTTGCCGTCTGCCGTGACTGTCTGACAGGAGCCGCCAGGGGCGGGATGAGGCGGCCCAAATCCTGAGAACATCTGCCGTGAAAGTATCTGTAAAACAGCGATATCTCGGCTACATGTCTGCGGTGTTCCAGATTATCTAGATTCCGGGTCAACTCCGGGTCGCCGACGAGACGCACAGCTCTCTTCTGAATGGAATCCAGCAGCTTTAGGGTGTGCTTTGGTGCGGCACCCCAGATATGTGAGCAATATTCTAAGCACGGTCTTATTTGCGGTTTGTAGAGCAAGAGCAACTGCTGCGGTGTATAGAGTTTTTTGTTGCGAAATAGCGCACCAAGCTTCTAGGAGGCTGATTTTGCGATGTTAGCAACGTGGTCATGCCAGGACATATTGCTGTTGACCGAGATACCCAGCAGTCCGATTGACGAGGATGAAGGAATGGTCGACCCTGCCATAATGATGTCAGGGCCCGCTGTATTGGCCCTCTTGGTAAACGTGGCTGCTTGGGTCTTTGCTGCATTGAACTGGACCAAATTTTGGTCGCCCCAAGTTTGAACTTTCTCCAGGTCTTGATTAATTGCTGTAATCTGCTCTTGTCTGTGGTGATGAGTCTCAGTCGCTAGTAAGGGTTTTTCTGATCTAAAGTGGGAGACAAGGGTACTGTCATCTGCAAAACTGTAAACAGGATAATTGGTTTCGGTCAGCAGGTCATTAATATAGATGAGGAACAGAGTTGGTGAAAGTATTGCGCCCTGAGGCACGCCCGCGTTGATGGTGAATGTGTCCGAGATATGTCCATCGACTGCAACGTACAGAGATCGGCTCTTAAGGAAACTGGCAAGCCAGCTGCAGAGAGAGGCTGGCAGTCCGAAGGACGGTAGTTTGTTGAGCAGTCCGTCATGCCAAACTCTGTCGAATGCCTTTGAAATATCCAACGCAATCGCTCGAGGCTCTCCGTAGTTCTCAATTGCCCTACTCCATATATGAGTGACATAGGCCAATATATCTCCTGTCGATCTCTCTTTGCGAAAGCCGTATTGATTATCGCTGATTATTTTGTTGTTCTCGAGGTACTTGAGCAGTTGCTGATTGACTACACGTTCCATGACTTTGGAGATTATTGGAAGCAAGGCAATTGGACGATAGTTTGAGGGCGTGGTTTTCTTGCCTTTTTTTGGAACAGGTTGCACTCGAGCGACTTTCCAAGAAGATGGGTAAATCCCTTTTCCGTAAAACAGAGAAAATAGCCTGGAAAAAACGGGTGTTAGTTCGTTGGCGCAGTTCCTTAACACGATGGCAGGTATTCCGTCCGGTCCTGATGCCTTTTGCGTATCTAGATTTTTAAGGATTTTACGAATATCACGGTGATGAAATTTGACTTCTGCCATGGTAGTGTTGATGTTCGATATGGTGGGGAGAGTCTTGCCTTGGGGGACGTCTAAGGTAGAGTGCGAAGAAAACATTTTGGCGAGCATGTTTGCTTTTTCCTTGGCTGTAGTCGCCGTGATGCCACGTTCGTCTGTCAAAGGTGGGAGAGACGTTTCTGTAAAGTTGTTACTTACTGCCTTTGCTACCGACTAGAAATTCCTGGAGCCACTGGGGCATTGCAAAAGTTTATTCCTGATCCTTTGATTGTGTTTGTCCTTAGTTTCGTCGATAATACCCTTGCATTCGTTTCTCGCTTCGACAAAATAATTGCGATTTTCAGCGGTCTGATTTTGCTTCCAGTACTTGTAGGCTTGCTGTTTCCTACCCACAGCTCTTTCGCATCTTCTGTCGAACCAGGGCTTTCCTTTTGATGGTAACTTGATGGAATTTGGGATGTATGCTTCCATTCCTGAGGAGATTACTTGCGTGATCTTTTCGCAGCAGACTGATGGGTCGTCAGCGCCAAAGCAGACGTCGAGCCAAGGAAAATCTAGGTAGAACTCCCTTAGATCGTCCCAGTTTGCAGAATTGTAATGCCAGATTTTGCGAGGCAATGGTAGATCCTTCTGTATGAGTGGCAATTCACAAACCGTTGTAATAAGTTTGTGATCGGAAGTACCTAATGGCGGACCAACTGTAACTGTGTACTGGTCAGGATTGGTGGTTAGAAAAAGATCCAGGAGGGCGGCGAATTTGCCCCTCTCTGAGATTCGAGTTGGTTCGTCTACAATTTGAGTAAGCCCGCAGCTGATGGCGAATGCTTCAGCCTCTCTACCTTCGTTGTCGGTCTTGTTGTGATGTTTGAGACAGTTGGTGTTGTGGGCGTTGAAGTCTCCCAGAACGATTATTTCAGAACTGGGGTGATCAACCTGTATTGAGTCAAAAGTGGTAGCTAGTGTTGAAAAAAAGCTTTGGTAGGCTCTATCGCTCGGAGGGCGATAGAGACAACATATAAACTTGGTTAATCCCTTGGCGGTGAACTTGAGCCACATGACGTCAAGGTTGTTCGGTTCGAGTGTTTCCTCTCGGTGACATGATAGGTCGCTTCGGACAAAAAGGCATATTCCGAACTTATGTCTAAATCGGGATGCAATCGATATCATAAGTAGCAAAACCAAGGAAACTCTTTTGCATTTGCAAATGCATTAGAAGATCCTCTCACGCTAGCTGAGGAAATAACTTAACCAAATCAAGACTTACCAACATCAGAAGCACCAGATGGTCCTGAACAAAGTAACGACCACCTAACTGTGTAGGTGTAGGATAAAAAAAAACAAAAACAAAAAAAAAAAACGACGAAATGACACCTGCGAGGCCAGAACTACATACTCAGATAGTTTAGACGGGACTATTACTTATTAAAAGGACTAAAGATAAAAAAAACAGTATGATAGAGAAGTATCCACCAGCTGCTAACTGCAATGTCCTCAGACCATCAAAATTAAATCTCGAAGAGAGTACTAAATCCTGCCAAGACAATTACTGTATCAATTACAGAAACAACTATAGTCCGTGGGATTAGTGCCTTAGCCCTCCCTTTCAATAATTTAATTAGCCAACCGTCTGAACTAGAATTATACGTTCAAAATTAGCAGAGAAAAAAGGTAAACAGTTCAATAGTAGAGTGGGTACAGGATTATAAAATCCCTTTCAATAGGACACCACTCCGGTTAGCAAAGTAGAAGACTACATAGGACGGCAAAAATTTTAATTTCAAAATACGCATTCTTGGAGAAAACTGATCTCTTAAAGATGCATGTTTCCTTATCCCTATGCACAGTAGTCAAAAAAGTTGTTAAGATTCGTTTTTTTCAACGTACTGTACCAATTTAATTGTGTTTCATTTGGGTTATGTACAGCTCCATATCTTTTCACAAAACTGAAATCAGTTGTAAGATATGTAAAATTAAAGGGTATAAAAACTGTACTCTACTTAGACAATTGGCTAGTTATTGGTAATTCAAAAGAGAATTGCTTAAAAGTATAAATAAAATTACATAAACATTACAAGATTTAGGTTTTATATAAAAAAAGCGTAGTTATTCCCCCTCAACCATGCTCACTTTTGGGGTTTATACAAGAGAAAAGGGACCTACTGGCAGAACAGTCTATTATCTTTACCCTGAAAAATAGTTACTCACACCTCCTTGCGGAGAGAAACAACCATTGTGGAAGAAAATTTCTCTGGCTGTAGGGAAATTACGAAGTTTCCTGAGAAATTAAACTGATTATTTTTTATTGCAAACTATAGAACCGTAAAAATAAAATAAAATTAAAAAAAAAAAAAGATCGATAAGTATTTTTTTATTTCCGCTAAAGATGAATATTACAAGAGCTATACCAGTTTTTAGTTTTGTATATATAGATATACCATGCATGGTGTGACGTAACAATTCATGTGTATTATGACGTCATAAGCACATCTCAAGGCGTTGTATCTGCCTCATTTTTCTCATTTTCCGGCTTAAGGAAAAAAGAAAAAACATATGTTTACTTATTTTTCATGGGCTATCGAAATCAGCAGTAATAAAAAAAAATAAATAAAATAAAAAAAAAATTATAAATAAAAAAAAAATAAAAATTGATGAAACTTCCTCATTGTCAGGAGAGCTATTCTATAACAAAGCGTACCTAATGAAGCGATAAAACTGATTATCTCTTCATTGACAGATAGCGTCCTGAAACAATACGGAAATACTTACAATAAATAGGGAATTTCTGTTTTTCTAAGCGCCAACAAATATATAATAAAACCGTAAACTTATTCTTGAGCTCCTAAATATTCAATTGTCTTCGGAGTCATCCTACTCAAACAAAAGACGAAGCGGTTATAAAAAGTTTTCTCAATTGAACATTTAACATAAGACCCCCAAAATTAAAATACTCAATTACTTGGGATTCCTACCCAGTTCTACAGCGCTTAAAGAGCATGTACCCTCACGAATTCTTAAATCTACAAATCTAACTTTAAAGCTAGTAACACTCTTAATACTAATAACGGCACACAAATCACGGACAACCCGGAAGTAAAAATAGACAATATTTTTAAATATGAATACATAATTGAAATCAGATTCCCGGATAAAATAAAAGCAAGTGGCTTAAACAGGCTTCAACCTAGTTTGATATTACCTTATTTTATTAATCAACCTGAACTATGTATAGTCACACTATTAGAGACTTACATAGAACGCATAAAAGGAAAAAGGGTGCTACCAGTCAATAAAAGGTGAATAGTTCGTTGTATTAGCAGATACAATCGATCGTACCCTCCACTGTCTGCAATTGCAGTTGCAGCTAGTGAACATACGTATTTTTTTGTTCAAAAACAGAAATTACGGCATTTGCAGATACTGTAAATATGCTAATAGATCGTTGCATTTGTAGATGCAATCGATACCACAAGTAGCAAAACCAAACAAAATGTAATACTCACTCACAAAAAGCCCTATCACCCAGACAAGAGTCAAACCATTAGCAGATGGGTCAAGTTAATACTAAAAGCCAGCAGTATAAACACGGAAATCTTTGGGGCACACAGCACGCGACACGGGGCAACTTCAGCAGCTCAAATAATGGTCAATCAAAAGTATTCTCGAAATTCTATAAAAAACTTAACGTGGGTAATCCCACTGGATTGGCATCTTGTTTATTGAACCATAAACTCTAAGGAATCATATAAATATTAAGCTACAATTATAACTTACTTACCAACTTGTTATCATATTCCATAAGAATATTGGTATAGTATTAAAAATAAGTTAAAGGTTAATATCAGTTAAGCGTTAAACATGATATATGTACCTTCATGATGTGTGTTATTAAATCTAATGGTTATAAATTTGAATTTTAGTTTATAAAAAGGGCCTTACAAATCTAGGACTACAGAAAACTCGCAGTTTTCAGTTAATGTAGATTACATCGCAAATACTAAAACATCTACAAAGTGTAATGAGGGATGGCGGAGATGCGAAGGATAATTACAAGATCAATCGACTTACCTGTGAGGAAGATCGATCGGAATTATCCGAGCATCTCCGCCATCCCTCATTACAAACCCACCCAGTCTTTACCTTCTCCCTTTCACCCCAAATGCAATGTAATCAAAAATCTCACGAACCAAAATTGTAATGACGCATCAAGGCGATGCATGAGCTCGAGCGGCTAGCCAGGGTCGGCTGAATCACCATGTTTTTAGATAACTTCTTTAAAAATTGTACCGATTGGGAAAAAGTTGTATATTACAAAGTGTAATGAGGGATGGCGGAGATGCTCGGATAATTCCGATCGATCTTCCTTACAGGTAAGTCGATTGATCTTGTAATTATGGGATGATTTCGATAGACAGCACATTAAATTGTGCTAAATTCTTGCTGAAGGTTTATCTTTGAAGTGGACCTCTCCCTCTCATATCTCATACGATAAGAATTTGAGTTGAATCACTTCCAAATTTTTCTCCCTTGATTAAAATTAAATTAATCTATCGACCGTGTATTTCGCCAGAATAACTATACCTATCCCTTTGTGTCCAGAAACAAAGAAACGCAACACTATCAGTAACAGGTGGCAAATAATTTCGTGGAAGTTTTTAGCCAACGATTGATATCGCATCCCTTTCATAGTTGAACATTTAACTAACTTGATAAAGCTGCTTCGAAAGGCTTTTATCAGAGTAGGTATTTCATGCAAGCTCGCAATTTTGATTTAAATTTTTCGTATATTTATGGCGGTGATAAAAATGTGCTGTTTATATACAGTATATTAAGATGGATTTTTTCAAGTAAAAACTTCTTTTTGACTTGAAATATGTAGATGTATGTATGTAGGTCGCTAAAGAAATAAATCAAGGATCTTCAAAGTATAGAAACATAGAAATAATAGAGTAAATAGGATATACATTGATAGAAGAAAACTTAGATTACTATATAAGAATAAGCCAACATAAAGATAGAAGAAATAATCATGGATGGAATAAGGAAAATTACAGTCGTACAGTACCTATAATTCTAAAAACACAACCCGGCAGTCATCAGCATCAATCTCGCAAAAGGCACCTAATATTAAGAATAAGTAAAACATAAGTATTAAAAGTGTATCTATCTTATTATAAATACCAAGCGAAAACCTTGTAACTTGTGTGAGGCAATTTACACAAAAAATCAATAATTACCCTTCTTAGAGAATGCGCATACTCTGGGAGGGATAATAGTAATTAAAAATACTAATATCCAATTCAAGTCACCAGTTAAGGCAATATAATTGACGTCAATCAAAAGGTGTAAATAACGCACATAATTTTTAATATCCGATGTAATTTCAAACAATCTCGGCAATGTTTACTTTTCCGATGTTATATAATAACAACTAAATTGGCAGTACTAATTAATGTTATTAAATTTCAATAGTAACAAGTCCAAGAACAAGGACAAAGCCACACACATACCAAAACAGCTGGGAAATTCAAACTGCTATCACAAGGACAAGGCATGGTGTTGCACATTACAAAAAGTAGATATTGAGGAGAATCCAAAACTCGACATAGAAACTGCTGACGAAGTAATATAATATTTCTCAATTGTTTTAGCACCAATATGTTTTTTAATAATATTTACAACAATGTTCCATTTCGGTTTTACGTACACAGTGGACCAACTAAAGTATAACATAATACTTGCATATGTTCAACGCATCTTAGGATAAGAAGTAAATGTCAATATTTAGTACTCATGTTTTATTTATATTTTTTACATGTACATGGAACACGCATTCAATGTCGATGGAGCCCTGATACACACAGCAGCCAAAAGGAGACCGACAAAGGTTCTGAATTGAGTAAGGACGTAGGTCGAGACCCATTGGCTAGAATCCAGGACCGAACTATGCTATAGGCCAGAATAAAGTTTAAAGTGCTCAAATATAACCTAAATGTAATTATGTACGGAACGATGTGACTATTCGAATATTGGGGACCACTCGTTAATATTTAAGGAGGTTCCCCTCTTTTAGATATACTCATCAAATATGAGTTTTTGATCGTCTCTACTATAACAGAGTTTTTTTTTGACAGTCACTAACAAATCTTTAATCTTTTGGGAGATTCTTTTCTTTTTGAACTTTTTAACCGTAAAGGATTTAGTAACAACTATTAATTTTTTAAAGCATAATTACCGACTTTTTTAGAGGCGTTCGGAACTGACGATACATATGAAAAAATAGAGAAGTACATACTACTGATGTAGAAAACAAGATATTTTTTAGAGAACAAAAATTAGTTAAAGAGAAAAGAGAAGAAATATGTTTTTGCATTGGGGACCAATGCAAGACGGAGGGGGGCATGTGTAAACTAGAAATCGTAATCACAAAAAAGAACACGCTGTCTAAAGTTTGAACTTGATACTTGATCTTCAAACATAAAAATATTGTAATTATTATCTAAACATATTTTAAAAACAATCAGTAAACTTTCAACAAATTTTAGTATAAAGGAACGTGCAAACCGAGTTAACGACAACTTGGTCATCTGGATAGTAGTACCTCAATGGCAAACGCTTTCTGGTAACAAGTTTAAACCTCCACACCTAGTCATCCGGTTAGTAGTACCTACCTCAAGGGCAAACGCTTTCTGGTAACAGGTTCAAACCTCCCTAAAGTTACGTCAGTGAAAAAGTAAACAGTGAACCTAAATTAAAGTGAAACTAAATTAAGCATACCGATATAAACTAAAAATACTTTCAAGGGAACCTCAAGTTGTTTCAAGGCAACCAAATAGGTCGAGTCCGGTCAGTCCTCAACGAATGGTCATGCGTTTTACGCTATTCTGGTAAATTATATTCAAACATCGTTCTCAACATAAGTGCATACCTTCATGTATACTAAACCTGGGCATCAATATACGTACATTTTGTTTCGAAGTTAGCGAGTCATCATTCTACAATCACCATCTGAGTTACGCAACCTGAAATAACGAATAGGAGCGCCGCAAGCAACTATACTCTGCGACACGTAATGGGAAGTGCCCAAAATCCTCTTTGACAATATCTCCTTCGGGAGGATCTGCTCTCACGGTGAAATAAAATTTTCCATCCCCGTAGAACCTTAATACATTTGTTATTCTTGTTTATTTTGAAGATACAAACATAAAACATGACGAAAGGAGGAGTTACTCGCGCCAGTAAATCAGGAGTTGCCATGATATTAAAACAAATAACTCATGCATGTTGGCCTTGAGTTATATCGTCTTTCAACTAACCCTTACTCTCTCCCCTCTTTTTAAATGTTTTAAATTAAAATGGCAGCTCTGCTTTTATTGTACTGTACATATAACATTAAAAAGGATTTTTTAAAGTAAAAACTTTTGGCATCACGTTTAACTTGAAATATGTAGATGTACACATATAATTGTACACATTGAAAGCGATTTAAAGCTGGAAAAATGGAAGTAGTGTATTCATGAGAGCAAGTGCTCCTGGAGGAGGTAACATATCTCCTCCAGGAAAGATCTGCTCTTCCAGTGAAATAAAATTTCCCATCCCTGTAGAACCATAATACATTTGCTATCCTTGTCTATCTTGAAGATACAAACATAAAACTGACTTTTTCCCCTCCAATTTGAAATATCTTTAATAAAACTGGCAGCTTCGCATTATTTCTTTTATTTAAAGTTTAGTTATTAATGAAAGAACTCAAATTAAGGAACCGAGTACTTAACAGGGTCCATTCAGAAAATGTCGGTTCTTAAATTCACAAACTTCGAAAATTTAATAAATTATTTAAAATTCATAAATACTCTTTTATCATCAATTAATATTAGATAATCAAATTTTGTATTTATCTCAAGTATTATACCAAATCATAAAACAGTATATAACATGTTCAATGTAAATATTCGAGTGTGAATTTTAAATTCTAATTCTAAAATATTTTTACATCGTTTAATTACAAAGGAAATTCGTTTTTGATATTATCATAGTAACTACTTTAATGTAATTTTGTAAAGTTTGGTTGTATCTTAATGGTTAAATTAAAATATCTCAAATATTATTGAAATGTATTGAAGTTTTTTAAATAATTATTATAAAATTTTAAATAGTAATCAAATAGAATTCAAAACATATAAAGTATTTTTTGAGTTAATACAAAAAAGGATTATAAAGGAATACGAGTGTTCACATCATACATTGCTTAATTACAAAGGAAATTCGTATTTGGTATTATCATAATAACTACTACGTAAAGTTTTTTTAAATAGTTATTATAAAATTTTAACTAGTAATCAAATAGAATTCAAAACATATAAAGTATTTTTTGAGTTAATACAAAAAATTATTATAAAGGAATAGGAGTGTTCACATCATACATTGCTTAATTACAAAGGAAATTCGTATTTGGTATTATCATAATAACTACTTTAATGTTTTAAAT
>MU192640.1:8094-28070 GCA_016904865.1 Pissodes strobi | reverse complement strand
ACAAAACCAACTCTTAAATCGACATACCAACCACTACTAGAGAGTGGCATTGCAATTCGTATTTCCTTCCATATTTAATGTCCGAACAATTTTTATGGTTTATTGTATTGTGTGCCTTATCACTATGGCTGCTATAAACAGGTAGAAATATGTGTGCAGGTACTGCATCGAACTGTGTTATCGTTTTTAAGTTTTAATTTACACTTAAAAGGATATTATAAATGTTGCCTTCATATTTTCGTTTCAGATTTATTAATTAAAAAAGAATCGTTCCTAAGCAAAATGGTAAACATTGACATATTTAATCATATAATAATCTCTTATTATGAATAAGAGTCTAAGGTCCAAGGTCTCTACTGCACTGGTAATCATTGATTGCACGTCATTTTTGACACTTGAAAGCCATGTTGCCAATGCGAACGTTTCCGCCGAGTACTGTGTAACCAGAACGTAAAGGGACTTCGTACTCTACAGCCTGTCATCCCTTTTTTAGTTGTTGCAAAGTTGAGTTAGTACCTAATGTCGACATAATTGTATTAATACAATACTATTTATCCCGACAAAGTAGGATCAGAGGTCTGTTGGATGACGATGACGTTCTTGAGGAACGATATTTGAGTTTTTAAATAAAAAATCTGGGCTAACTTTGACGATATGTGTTGGCAACACCGCTTTAGTCTTTGGTGATATGTGATATTGACAAAAGTCAAATTACATAAATGAAACAAAGGACTGCTGACGTAAAGGAAAAAATAAATAGCGACGATGATGATGATGATGATGTTATTGTTATTATGGGAAAAGATGCAGAAAAACCGGAAATGAATGGAAATCTGTGCAGAGGAAGCCAAAAAATAAGCGACCTGAGCCCACCAAAGGAACAAATAATAACGTTCCCCAGCTGGTGGTGGCTAATCCTAGACAATTGGCATGGATTTTTGTTTCAGGTTTTCACCCTGACACAACACAAAACAAAATTCTAGACTACCTAAAGAGCAATGGAATTGAAAACTCAAATTGCTACAAAATGCGTACAAAAAAGGACAACATAAAAAAGTTCTTCAAATTCAAAATTCAAATGGTCTATCTTAATGAAAAATTGCATAGTCATAAACATAATACAATTGTCAAGATGAAAACTTATTTCAGAACTAATTTCCTATCTAAGTCTATCCTAAACCCTAAATTGGCTTATGACAGCTTGTATAAACAGTTTAAAAAATATATATATATTTTTGTCAAAAAGAGTTAAGAAAAGATACAATAAAATTGGAAAAATGGTTACATTAGATTGACACTAGAACAATTGTTAAAATAACATAGATACAAGGAATAACAAACAACACATCGGAAACCATGTTTGCAGGAGACTTCAAACCTCATCAGGTCTATGATTCAGAAACTCTTGGATTGTGTATGGTTCAATTTCTACACAGGTTTTTAATAGATTTCTTAAAAGCGCCAAGAGTTTCCAGCTGCCTCATATTATTTGGCAATGTGTTAAAAAATTTAATACACGAGTAGGTAGGACCTTTCTCAGTAGCTGTAAGCCTATGTTGAGGAGGGCAAAACCCAGTGCACCTAGTTGGAATAATTCTTTGTGAATTAAACTCAACAAATCTCTCCCCATTCTTAAACAGAAATAAAAGACACTCACATATATAAAGCCCATAAGTTGTCAGAAGTCCCAAGTTTCTAAACCTTCCCCTACATGAGTCTCTTCTCCTTAAGTTGAGCAAGATTCTGACTGCCTGTTTTTTTGAGCTAAGAAAGCTCTATCTGCATTCCTGCCCAGAACATTATGCCATATTTAAGGACTGAGTATATGTTTGCAGAATATACAGTTTTCAGATTGTCCAATTTTAAGTATTTGGAAAGTATTCTCATTGAGTAACATGCAGAATTAACTCTATTGCAGACAATTGAGAGATGTTGTACCCAATCAAGGTTCTGATCAATGTAGAGACCCAGAAACTTTGTATGTGCGGACAGAGCTTGTGTTGATTCATTGAAAGAAACAACCCTTGGCATGTCCGTATTTTTTTGCTTGGTTCGAAAGCAGATTACATTTGTTTTTCAGCATTCAGAACTAGTTTATTCTTGATAAACCAGTCCTGAGCTGCTATCAGCCGATCTGTGGATATCTCAAGAAGCTCTGACAGTGCCGATCCAATCATTAGCAGGTTGGTATCATCAGCAAAATTTGTGAGGTGGGAGTTTTTATCCAGTATTTCACTGGCTAAGTGGGTAATGTAAAAAATGAAGAGCAAAGGGCCCGTGACACTGCCTTGGGGTATACACCCATCAAGATTTCTTCCTTTTTGGAAAAGTACTTAACCACCTTTTGCTGTCTATGTAGGAGGTACCCACTGCAGGGCTGGTCCACGCACTCCATAGCGCTCCAATTTTTCGAGCAAAATCCAAAAGTCAATACTCTGTCGAATGCCTTTGACAAATCCAGGAATACACCCAGGGATAGCTTCCCATTCTCAAAGCCATTAAGAATCCTTTCAACAAAATCATAAGTTGCAGTCTCCACTGACCTTCCTTTAAGAAAACCATGCTGGGATGAGCTTATTAATTTTTCTGCGCAGAAGAACTGCAAAAGCCTTGAGCACACTGCAACTTCAAAGACCTTAGAAAAGCTTGATAATAAGCTAATAGGCCTGTAGTTTTCAAGAAGAGTTTTGTCTCCCTTTTTGTATATTGGTTTAACAATAGCTAATTTAAGCTGTTCAGGAAAAAAACCATACTTAAATGAATTATTTATGATGTGACACAAGGGCACTACAACCTCCTCTGCACAGTGCTTCAATAGATTTGCTGAAATTTCATCAAACCCAGAGCTCTTCTTATTTTTAAGTTTTGCAACAATGCCAGATACCTCAAATGGTGTGACCGGAGATGAAAAGAATGATTTGTTATGTACTTGGATGTTGCAGGAAAATTGTACTTGAGGTTGATGTTTTATTAAATTTGGAGCCGTATTAATCATAAAATTGTTGAACATGTTCGATATTTCCGCAGGATGTCCTGGAGGATGTCCTGAGCTTCTCCAGCCCCCTGATTTGCTTTACAATTTGCCAGACACTCCTAGATTTGTTCTTGTAGTATACTGACTTCCACGTATTTCTTTTAGAAGCTTATTATATTCCCTTTTTTTTATTTGTAGGCCTTGGCGGACCCAGGGTCCCCCCTATTAAGCACAAGCAGAAGATCCAACTCATTCTTGCATGAAACAAGCCGTGGAGTGGGCTGAAGAACCCTGCACGCTTTTTTCTTTTGCTTTGTAATTATTTTTTTAGGAAAACTGTTTTCAAATAAAGATTTAACAATGTTTGCAAAGTATTCCCACTGTTTGTTTACTAGATTTTCTGGTATATTATATAGTGCTTCCCAATTTTGATTTGATAGAGCACCCCTAAACTTGTTCTTATTTGAAGCATTAAAAATTCTGCTAGCAATCGTTTTTTGATGTTGCTTACCTGTATTCAGATTAAAAGTAAGTTTTTGAGCAGTGTGATCTGAGATATGAGTGTCCATCACCTCTGCCCCAAAAGGGCGATGATTGGTGAATATATTATCTATACAGCTCTGACTAGTCTGCTTCACCCGAGTACTTTCCAAAACCGGAGGAATGAAATTGTAGGAACTAAGCAAAGTTAAAAAAACTCTCAGCGTAATCTACAGTGTTGATTTGAGCTTGATAAATGGACAGTATTACTATTTTCATTTTACATATCTTAATTTCTATCGCCGCACATTCAAAAGTACTCTTTACAAAGAGCAGGTTAATGTCCTCCCTTACTTTGTACTCTACTCCATCTCTCAGATAAATTGCCGCACCCCTATACCCTTGGTCAAGACAGAATGATGAGGCCAGAGTAAATCCCAGCAGATTGTAACTTGGGAGTTGATCTCTTGTCTTCCAGTGCTCAATGACACAGAGAGCAAGACATTTATCCTTAGTGTCAACCAGGTCTTGTAAGGCATCATGACTTGTCCCTATTGATTGTAGATTCTGATTTATGATGCTCACTGAGTCCCCTTCCGCCCTCCTTCCAGAGGTCCTAGTTTTTTCAGGTTTAAAAACCTATTTATGTAGACTCCAACCGGCCAAAAGTCTGGTGACATAACTTCTTGTTGTTTTTCTTGCGATATTCCAATATTGTAGGAGCTAATGGCTGTTTGTTTTGTCTGCAATTTTTCACAAATGGGAGAGGATATTCCATTGTCAGTTAAGTAGTCCTCAACTTCCTTGACTACCGAGTCCCCTGAGAGGCCAGAGAGAAATAGCCAGGAGTAATTACTATTTGCTTTAGGTGCCACTTTCAGATTGGAAATTCTATCTTTTTTTCCCCGGATTGGAGGTGGTCAGAAGGTCAGAGTTTTTTATTCAGCCAACCCCTCTTTTTTGAGTTTTCCATTTTTCCACATCCTCATTTTCTATGTTTACAACGGCGTCTTTCTAGCTTTGCCGTTTTTTCTCAAATTTGTTTTGATTTTCAATGTTTTTGATTATTATTGACGTTGACGTCGCCGTCGTGGACGCATTGACATGGGAATGAACGAGCTTTCAGTACCAGCAAATAAAAGAAACGAAACAATGTCACCAGAACTATGACCAAATGGGATTGTAATAAACCATTTTTTGAATATCCAGAGAAGCCTAGAGCACGGCACATCTCTGGTTTGTAAAAGTTCTTATTGCTTAAACACCATGGCTTTTTGCATTACACAATGTCATAAACAACGTTCGTCGCTCACACTGTCAATTATTTGACAAATACACGCCTATGGTTTCGATTTAACTCCAATAGCAATAAAATAAACCAGTCGTAAAAACACGACGCCGCTGGTGGCAGTTTGACGGATTTCCTACCAAGAAATATCTTGCGCGCGGACTTGCGCAGATGCGAAAAAAGAAGATGTGATATTGCTGGTTGTTATATGTGCCATGCCTAGAGCGTCGTGCACGTGAATATCGTTGCACAATAAGCAGAGTGAGCTGGAGGCTACGCTTTGTGATACGAAAGCAAATATTGTCTATTTTACTGAACACTGGCTTAGAGCGAAAGAAGTCAAGTTACTAAGTACACCTTTTTTTCTCCCACAAGAGGGGATGCTTGCATTGACTTGACAATATCTTTGTGTGCCGGCATTTAGATGTATGGGAAGCACAAACACCAGAATTGAATTTGTCAGATCATCTTGGGCAGGTCATAACTATATCAACTGGTTGTAGGGTGCCTGAGGTTAAACGGGAATGGAAGGTGTGTCGTCCGATGACTCGAGCGGACTTATCAATATTTTATGATAGGATTTCTGGGTGTTCTTGGAAATTTGTGGATGAGTGCTGGGAGTAAATTTGAAAAATGTATGGATATTTTTGAAAGAGCCTACATATGGTCATTTCCTCAAAAAACGTATCGTGTCAGGTCAGACCAGGGTTCAAATATAAGTTGGTTTAATGACAGGCTTACGGCTATGCATGATCATCTTGCGCTATTAGGTGAGCTGAGCAGGCAATATGCTCATGTGGGTCATAGGGGATGGGTATGGGAGATTTAAACTTGAGTACAGAGAAAGTATTAAAGAAGCAACATTTCTCTGTCTCAGAGATTCAAATAATCCTTCCAAAACAATGTGGAACATCATAAATACTAGCAGGGGGGCACACAGAAAGGAGAGTCAATCCTGTACTGTATCAGCATTGTTTTTTCAAACATTGCACATGATGTAACAACCAAAATTCCAGTCATCAACAGGGATCTCATAGACTTTATAAAAGGTATTAAAAAAACCAACAAATTTTCCTTTAGGGAAGTCACCTTTGTTGAAATTAGAGATATTTTGGGTAACATATGTTTTCGGTCTAAATGTAAAACTGGTAAAAAGTGTGAAAGATCTTATTATTATTCCATTGACAAAGCTAATAAAGAAGACACGTTTCCATCCGTCTTGAAGAGGGCCCTGGCTACTCCGCTATTCAAGAAGGGTGATCCAGGTTTGACTGAAAATTATTGGCCAATCTCACTGGGGCCCGTATTCTCGAAGATTCTAGAAAAATGCATGGCAATACAAATTATCGACTTTTTTAACCAAAACAACTGTTTCACGGATTGTCAGTTTGGATTAGCGGAAAGTGAGATTACCATTGGATTACCACAGCGTTCAATATTGAGCCTCATGTTATTTCTCATTTTCATGAATGACTTGCCAATATTAGAGCCTACGGTAAAATTTACGTTTTTTGCAGATGACACCACCATATAAGCTGAGGAGGCCGTTGAGGAGTCGGCGAGGCTACGGGCGAGGGCTGAATACTGGTTTGCAGTTAATGGGTTACATTTGAATGTCGAAAAGACAAACACGGTGGTTTTCTCTATGAGGGGTACTGATGGGGTTGATCAGGCTGTCCCAAGTGATAAATTTTTAAGAGTACATCCAGACCCGAATTTGCTTTGGGAAGTGCACATTGACTACATATCGAGGGGTCTAAAAAGCATTTTATACCTACTGCATAATCTATCAAATTGTGTCTCTCTAGACACATTGAGAACCGCATATTTTGGCCTATTCCACTATAGACTTTCATATGCCATCCTTGCTTGGGGGTATTCCCCACAGTTCGAGAGGATTTTCAAACTGCAGAGAAAGGCTGTCAGGGTAGTCTATGGGTTGAGTCACAGGGATGACTTTGTGAGCCTGCGTGTGCTGACAGTGCCATTATGGAGAATAACACGAGTATGTATGTGTCTCATGGAAATCGCTACGGGGGCTCAAAGAACAGGAACTAACCAAAACTAACCCAAAATGAAGAAAAATTACTTTTTACAAACATAACCTTAAAAAAAATAAAAACCGGCAGGAATTGAACCCCGGGCCGTCGTATCTCAGGTCCAGCATCTAGCCACTGAACCAGCAGAGCACTTCCAGACAATTCATTGCACTGCAAAAACATCGGTAAACTGAAGGCTGATTATGTGCCGTGCTAGGCCTAGCTCTAAATAAAAGAATCTAATCCTGTGTTGTGCTGTACGTTTACTAACCCCTCTCTTCCCAAAGATAAGTGTGATCTATCAAATTTAATTAAATAATTAGAGATTTTAAAGAAGGTGCCCACAGCGCAAACGAACACTTACGCCTGGTGAGTACACGGTCCACGATCACTAATTAAGATACTGGTGGGGAAGCGCGTAATTGAATGCAAATTTTACCGGCGTTGTCGGATGGTCTTATTTTATTCAAATTCAAGGAACTTTGTGACTTAAGACGGTAATAACATTGACATAAACAATGGTAACACGTTAAAATACTATATAGTATTCAATGAGCCATAATGAATGATGGATGCTATAGTTACTATTCGAAAACCTGATACCAACTAGTCAAATTCAAAATCACCATATTCATATTATCATTGCTTTTGTTTCGAACGAAATTTGGGTTGGTTCTGCTTGGTTGCGCCCCGCAGCGCCCGAAGCGAGCGGAGGGCCATGCGTTAAGAGTTAATAGTACTCTTATAATCTGTCTAATATAGCATACTGCCGTAGGGCTGCAAAGAATGTTAATGCTCTCCGGTCGGATCATCAACCGGAAAATTGGCAACACAGCCCATTATGCGTTAGAAGAAAATAAGAAATTAAAACTTGAAATGGAAACTTTAAAGGCTGTTCTTGAAGATTTCAGAACACAAATACTTCAAAAGGAGAAGAATATGGATAAAAGCTGGCCACAACCTGGACCTAGCAAAGGAAGAAGAACAGTTGATAGCAACAAGCAGACAGACGAAGAGACACCAATGGAAGCGGAATCATATGCTGACAAGATTAAAAGAATCCCCCCGGTAACTGTAGATATCTACAAGATCAATAGGCTGGTCAACTTCTTAGTATAGCTGGCCCCACGAAGGAAACCCGAAGGGCCTATTCAATGTTTTAGGTGCCAGAGGTTTGGTCACGCACAATGAGGAAAAGGTGTGTGAAATGTGCGGTGTGTGTGGTGACCATCCCTTCAGCGACTGCGTGCTCCGAAAACCCAACGAAGGCGAGGAAAATATCGCAAAATGTGTGCATTGTGGACAAATGGGGCACCCTGCGAGCTACAGGAGATGTCCTAACTATAAAAGGGGACAACGGCAAACGACCACTCAAAGGAAGGAAGTGGAGATCAGAAGCACCCTCAAGGAAGTGATTAACAAGGTAACGAGCAAAAAGGACACCGGAGCCCCTACAGACGCTGGATCTAAATGGAAATGTGATGTAAAGCTGGACAGAATTAACAAATTCATGAACAGTTTACTACCTTTAATGAGGCAATTTGATGAAACTATAAATGAGGAAGTTTAATCTCGTTTCCTGGAATGTTAGAGGAGCGAAGACTAAACAATATGAAATTCAACTCTTTATGATGGAGCATATTCCTGAAGTAATGGCTATTCAGGAAACTATGTTAGCAGAGGACGTTAAATTGTCTTTTCAAGGTTACAGGATGTTCAGAGAAAATATGGGACGATAAAATAAAGAAGCTTAGTACTTCCGATCACTCTGTCTGGAGAATCGTAAAGGCTTTGAGGAGACCACAACACACATGCCCCCAATACACGAGATGGCATATTCGGATACTGACAAGGCAGATGAAATGGCCACCTCGCTTGAATCGATCTTTAGCACAAACAATATGGATTATAACGACCCTAAATTTGACAGCACTGCCAACAGAGAGTCTAAAGAGATTCTTGCACAAAGAGGTGCTGTTGACATGAATGATTTTGCTACCCCAGAAGAGGTAAAGAACATATGTAAACACCAAAAGATAAAGAAGGCTCTAGGCATCGACGGCGTAAACAATAAAATGATGAGGGAACTACCGAACAAAGGTTATACATTTATTGCCCAACTGGCCAATGCGGTCATGAGGTTTTGTTACTTCCCTAAAGTCTGGAAAGTATCTTGTGTATTCACCATCAGGAAGCCATGCAAGGACTCAACATTTCCATCCAATTATAGACTTATTAGCTTGCTCCCAGTCATCGGGAAGATAATAGAAAAAGTCATTAAGAAAAGGCTAGTAAAACAAATCGAAGAGATGGGAGTCATTCCCGACCAGCATCAGCAGTTTGGTTTTAGAAGAGGTCACTCGGCCGAACACCAGGCGCTAAGGGTAGCAGAGTTCATTTCAGAGTCATTTAATATGGGTATGGAGGTTGGATCCGTGTTCTTAGATGTGGAAAAAACCTTCGACACATTATGGCATCAGGGGATGGCGCTCAAGCTGAGGAAATTTAACTTTCCAATAATGTGGCGGAGGTCTCTTTATGGCAGGAGTTTCTGTGTAAGAGTGGGAACAGAATTATCGACTTTAAAGAGAATCATGGCCGGGGTGCCACAGAGGTCGGTACTTGGCCCCATACTGTACAATTTATTTACCAGTGACTATAAAGTCTCAAGATCAATATTCTACGGTCTGTACGCGGACGTCATGGTCTTTATGCATAGAAGCAGGAGCGGTGTAATCGTAACAAGAGAACTTCAAAAAGAGCTAAATAGCTTCGAATACTGGGCGAACAGAAACAAAATAAAACTTAACCCAAACAAGACAAAAGCTGTTTTCTTTCAAAAGAGGCTACTACCAAAAGGACCAAACCTAAGAATCTATGGAGAAGCGATTCTATGGGATAAAGAAACTAAATACTTAGGTATTATATTCGACCAAAAGCTTCTATGGGTCAGCCACATTAATTCCGTCAGAAGGAAAATACAAGAGGCCAAAGGATTCTATAATCTTAACGGCTGAGTGAACGAATTAATCACAACGATGATGTAATTAGGCTCACAGGGCCTAGAGATGCAAAGAGCCTTGTATGAAATGTATATAAAATATAATGATTGGAGTATCCACTAAATCCATCACCAGCTGTAAATAATATACTTTTAACTAATGTACATACTTCGGGCCTAAGAGGCATAAGAAAGCAGATCACTAATGTAAATAATGTAAATAACATGCTAAAGTAGTGAATAACTTAGGACGTACCGGACCAAGTACGAAGATTTGAGTAGTCCATGTACTAACAATACTGACTGTAAATAATGTATAATGTATATAGCTGTGCATAACGAGGCTACGTGGTCTAAGAAATTAGACTGCTCCTGTATATATGTAAAATTTTGAGCTACAAGTGGCGAATAAATAAGAATCCGAACCAAGACTGCCAGAGTAAGAGAGGGGCCAGCATCCAGTGGCGATGATGGCTTTATCTACAAAGATGATACTGTTAATAAGGCACACAGCCCGTAACGGTATGATATGCAGGTAGCACGAAAGAACCTGCATGCGGTGGAGGTTTGGTGGGTATGCATTCGGGAGAGCTCCACACTACCCCCAAAGCCTAAGGGGGTGCGCATAAGGGAGCGTTCCTCCACCTTACCAAAAAAAAATCTCGTATTCTAGGCATATTATAGGCAAGGCTATCCATACACATTTATTGAAATCAATGATTAAATTATGAAATGATGATTCATGAAAGTTTCACTGCTTCACATGTAGTATACCAGCATTGAGCATTTGTTTACTATTTTAGAATGTCTAATATTTCACTTCACTTATGGCGCACCGCTCGCTTCGTTCGCTCCGGGGCGCAACCAAAATTAACCGAAACTAACCCAAATTTAAAAAAAGAAACAAGCATAACCTAGAAAAAAAAAACATGTTTTGCCATTCATTGGCATGATAAAAATTTGGGTTAGTTTTGTTTGGTTGCGCCATGCGTGAAGTGAAATACTAGACATTCTAAAATAGTAAACAAACGCTCAATGCCGGCATACTACATGTGAAGCAGTGAAGCTTTCATAAATCATCATTTCCATCCTCAATATCATCATTTATTTTAATGAATGGGTGTGTACGCATAGTCTTGTTGTTATAATATTTGTGACCGTCTACTCCGCAGACGCAAGTCAAACGAAAGAATTTCTTATGATCTATTTTCCGTTGACTTAATATCATATAACAGACCCAATGAGCAGTAAGCACGCCTCTGTTATCGAAAAGAAAAGAACAAAAATCAGGTAGAATTCCGCCTAAGCCTAGGGACATCTGTCGGCCCGTAACGGTACAAGAGCAGTGGAATTCGCGGAAGTAACCTGCGGCCTCGGCGTGAGACGTGACAGGTGTCTCGCGAGAAGCATTCCAGATGGCGCGCGCAGTAGTAAAACGATGTAAGCGGGATGATGAATTTGCATGTCGATGGGTACGCTAGAATATCAGAGGCGTACGGTAAACACAAGGCCGTGTGTCAACATCTGCTGCAAAATTGAAGACAACAGTTTTTCATCTCCTTTAGACAGATATAAAACGTAAGACAAGAATGTGAAAGCGGTACATAAATCCAAATTCTTGTTTGGATTCTACATCCGAATTATCGCAGAGCCGTAAAAAGTGCTTATTATTTATATATTATTTCTTAGGGTCATCAGCAATGCAGAACCCCCACAATCAACGTTTTTATTTAGTCAAAGGGGATACATGCTTATTTTTAGTTATCTACCTACATCTAAGATTTTAACAGTGTGCGTAGGCTTCTACCGTACAAGGAGATTAAAAAGTCATTTTTTGTACAAATTTCTTGCTAACGATAAAAATCTTTGTTGCGCTAATATAGATGTAGGTACCGCATTCTCGTTGCTAAAAATGATAAAATGTTAAATACAAGTATATTGCTACTTCTCTATATAAAAATATAACTCGTAATATGCGCCAGAGGCCTAAGAAAACTGTTTGCTTTAAAATGTATTTTATTTTGCATTTTAATCTATATGTTTTTTTCTCCTCTTTTCAGCATTCTTTCCATGCCGTTTGTCAATATTTGATACGACGAATAAATAAAGGCTTATCTATTCTATTTTAGCGAACAGAATGTGTATAAGTATTGATAAGATTGCACAAAAAAAAACGATTGTCTTAAGCACATTTTTCGAGATCATTTTAATTATGGTCCTGCTTTTAAGGACACTCACACCCAGTATATCCACTTGTGGTTATCTACTCTAAAACACCAACTACTTCATAAAATGTTGCTTTACAGAGATGAAAAATATAAGTATGGTCATAGTTGAAAAACTAGTCATAGGGTACTGAATTGAAGGTATGGGGATTTTCAATCAGACCATGAAGGTCCCATATGCCCTGTGAAGGATTCTATGTGCAATATTTTAGGTTTAGGTATATTCATAGATATTTGCCCCCGTATAGGGGCATTTAGTAGTGAAGGATTCTGTGTGCAATCTTTTAGGTTCAGACACATCTGTAAATATTTGCCCCCCCTATAGGGGTATTGATAAAACAAAAAAGGATACGGTCTAAAATCTCGGCAATCCCGGCCGGTTGTTCTTCCCGACCCATGAAGGCCGCAACTTCTTTTCGCAGATCGTGAAAAGAGTTGTAGTAGTCCGGAAGTTCGAACTCCTTCCGCCACGCTTCGGGATGGAGACACTGTCGAATAGAAAGTTGACCGTCGGTTACAATCCTGAAAAAAACACAGGATTTTTTTTTACATAAATATATACAGGGTGTCCCATATAAGAATGCACACTATGTAGGAAGTTCACAAACGGAAATCTAAAAAAATCCGAATATATTTGAGAAAACCCGAATTTTCCCGATTTCGTTTTTATGTTTTCCTGACTTTATTCTTGTGAAAAAAATCTAGAGGCAAATATAATGTACCCAAAACACTTGAGTATACCATAACGCGGATATATAAATCAAACCGCTATCGCCTAGACATAAACGAATTGGGCAATTCCGGCTTAGCCGTTATCCGATATTGGTTCTTATAGTCAACGGATACCCGTTATCGATTTTGGAGTTTTAATGTCATTCGCGAAATCCGCATCACAAAACACTTCCAATTGTCCTCCAGTGATGTACTGTAGTCCAACATTGCTTGTACTGTTGATGTACCGAAGAATCCGCTTTACCAAATGGCAATGAGCTTCGGTGGGGTTTTCAAGTGCTCTTGATGCAACATTCATCGCATATGCAATATCGGGTCTAGTTACGACCTGGAGAAACATTAAACTCCCAACTATTTCGCGATATGGAAAGGACTTTTCCATTTCTGGAGAATCTGTAAAACTCCATCCTGGCTCTATGGGGGTAGACACTGGTTTGGATTCTAGCATTCCATATTCCGTTAAAATTCGGGTGGCGTAACATTTTGAACCATCATTGTCTTTTTGAAGTTCAAATCCTACAAAATTTCGAACAGTCATGGTCACTTTTGTTTCAAATTCATTCTGAATTTTGTTAAGCAAAAGATCAGCTTTTTCTTCTTTTTTACTTAACACTATCCCACCTTTCGGTATTAGCAAATTTTGCTTGCCTTAAAAGCCACATCTAGCCTCTCACATCCAACTTCTTTGCACACCTCATAGAGCCCTCTCCCCTTCACATTCACATCCCACCTCTCTTGCCATCTCCTCGTTGCTACATCTTTCCTCGCTCTCTTAATGTTCTTAAGCCCCAATAGATATGCTTTGTACGTGCGACATCCCCAATTTCCCTTCCCTGCGTCCTGCCTTTCCCAGCCTCCCTATTCGCCACTTTCATACCTCCTTGCGTTGTTCTCATCCATTCCACATTCACTCTGAACCCATTCATCCCCAATTCTCTCATTCTGCATTGAACCCCTCTTACCCACTTATGCCGCGTCTTGTAATTGTAGAGCATTCTCACCACCATCTCTGAATCAGTAACTCCTCTTCCCTTTCCATCTCATCGAGATACTCCACTCCCAAAAGCTCTCCCTGCACTCCTCCAACACTATTCCCAATACTCCCATTTCCTGTCCTTGTCTCTCCATTAAACTTAATCCACAACCATCCTATTTTTCACTCATATCCACATACACTTTCACCTCTTCCTCACCAACATCTCCCTCATTCTTCCTGCTCAGTCTTTCCGGTGGATATTCTCTATCTCTCACTTCATTTTCCTTCCTCTCGTTTCTCATCCGCTCCTTAAACTCATACCTGACCCTCGCCTCTATATCAAGAGGCGTCATCCCATTCATAACCTGAAGTCCCTCACTCGCCACTGTCCGATACGCTCTAGCCACAATCAATCCAAATATACATTGCGTCGCATCCAACTGCCTTTTCACCCTCGTATCATTCGCTCGTATGCCCCACGCCTCACTCCCATACAAAATCGATGGGCTTACAACCATATCGTAAATCATCCTCGCCTTATCCTTGTTCACTCCATGTTCATTCCTCGCTAACTCACACATTTTCATCGCCAACTCACCCACTTTCATCCTCACCATCTTCACATGCTCGATAGAATTTAGCTTCCTATCAATCCTCAAGCCCAGGAAATCCACATTCTCTCATCCATTCTGACAACAGGTTCCCAGATTTTTCCCTCCTCTTTCAACAAACATAACCTCAGTCTTTCCCTCATTGTACTCAGCAAAACTTTCTCTATCCCACTCATTGCACTCCATCCATGTTATCTCCCATTTTCTCTCTATTTCGCGCACTGACCTCCCCGGAATCACAATTACTTGGTCATCCGCGAAGGCCTGTCCTTTCACTCCCTCCTCTCTCTCTCTCTAAGTCAGACATCCTTCTTAGCCACCCTTCCATGCATAGCAACCACAGGGTCGGCCTCAGGCTCGACCCTTGTGGACATCCTCTCTCCGGTTGCCTTTCCGATTTCCCACTCATCACCTTTCTCTCCACTAAAAAACTCCAACATATATCCCTCATTCGCTTCGACATTTCCATTCTCTCCATTTCCCTATCAATCGTTGCCGGCCATGCCAAATTAAATGCATTCTTCAGGTCCAAGGTAACAATCATGCTGTGCAGACCACTCTCCCTTGCTTCCCTCATCACTCGTAACACACTTTCAATCGTCTCTATCGTGTCCCTTCCTCCCCTGAACCTAAACTGACTCTCGCTGAACTTCAGCTCTCTCTCACACCAAGTTCTCACCCTTTCATTCAACACTCGATCCAACACTTTCCCTAAGGTGGGTAACAAGGTTATAGGCCGAAACCGATCCCTTTGCCTTAGGGAGCCAGCGGATTCTCGCTATCTTCCAAACCTTCGGGAAGTATCCCATCTCCCAACACCTGTTATAAACTTTCAATAACGATCCCCCAATACCTTCCCATATGGCTTTCATGGCTTCGTTCGGTATCCTATCATCCCCGCACGCCTTCCTTTTCTTAAGGTCCGAAATTGTACCTTCTACCTCCATTTTACCTATTTCCACATTGCACCCCACATCCCTGGCTGACTCCCTATTACTAACCCTATCCACCAAGTACCTAGTCCTCTCCCCTTCCTCCTAAGGTGTCAACTTCGGGTCCCCATTTATCACCGCTTTATTACCCTTACGTATCCCTTTTTTTCCCAAAAAATCCCACACTCTCCTACG
The DNA here is from genome assembly GCA_016904865.1 of Pissodes strobi. Taxonomy (NCBI): domain Eukaryota; kingdom Metazoa; phylum Arthropoda; class Insecta; order Coleoptera; family Curculionidae; genus Pissodes; species Pissodes strobi. Next base: position 12,617 of record MU192640.1, on the reverse strand, counting down.
ATTGATTCTCAGATGATTTCTACCCTCACATGCTCTATCTTCTTATTCTTTACCAATTTCTTGTACTCATTCCTTCCGTGCAGCCATACCCTCTTGCATTCGTCCCTCCGTGCCTGATCCCTCCCAATCTGGTATTCCATGCTCACTCTTCTTACATTCCTCCTTGCAGCTGCTAACTCACCATCCCAACACTCATTCTCGTCTCTTTCATTCTTACGTTTCCTTCTAACTACTCCCTTACACACAGCCATGCACTTGATTTGTAACCTCTCAGCCTCCCTCTCTACTTCTTCCTCACTCGCCATTTCTTCACATTCATCGCCACTCAAATCCCTTACCATTTCATCCCATCTTGTCCGTTCGAAGTCATATACCCATACCTCCTTCCTTACTTCTTTCATCCTAACATTCATCTTGAACCTAACGAATCTGTGGTGCTGAATGTCTCCTCCTCCTCGACCAGCCACTCTTTCACCCTTGCATTCCTAACCATGGTTACATCCACCCAGATTTCCCCTCTCACACCACTAAAGGTCGATAAGGAATCGCTCTCATTCGCAATCGTCATTCGTTCTTGTATCGCCCACAGCATCAACTCTTCCCCTCTAGCATCCGTCACATTCCCTCTCCATGCTTTATTCTTGGTGTTCAAATCTCCCCCAATCACTACCGGTCGTTTTATCCCTTTTATTCCATCTTTCAACTCCCTTAGTCGCCTATTTGCTCTTCCTTCCTTTTTGACACTATCAGTTCGTCATCAACATACAATAGTATTATTAGCAGATGCCCGGCACTTGATCGGTGTATGTATAAACAAAGATCTGAAGAACTCTCCTTAAATCCAAAATTTCGAAAAAAAATCCGCAAATCTTCGATTCCAACATCTTGGTGCTTGCTTGGGCCCATAAAGGCTTTTCTGCAACTTACAGACTTGTGATGAACCATCCTCGATTTCCGAGATCCGTGTGGTGTGCATTCTTATATGTATGGGAGACCGTGTATACTAATATCAAAATAAAGGCAATGAACAAGAATTCGACTCACCTGAATCCGTGATTGTGGGGATCCAAATGTAAGGAGGCGCAGTAGGCATCGAACTCGCTTAAGGCGTCCTCCAGCCTCCTGCTCGCGGTCCTTACAATCTCATCAGTCAGGGAGGACTCGGCTTGGGGAAGCTGCTGCTCCCCCAAGAGGACGTTCCCGTTGGGGTCGCCGAGACCGTTTTGACTAGGAATCCCGGCCGGCCGGATTGGGTACTGTTGCACTCCGACGATCTGGAAAAAAAAGAGATGTTTGATACAAAAAAAAATTGGCAACTTTGCGCATTCACATATTAAAAAATTGGGACGGTATTTTAGAGTTGCCCCCATTTAACAGGCTTCGTATCTCTTATGGTTTCCGAGATCCTAATGGTGAGAAGAGAAGAAAATTTGTTTCACCCTGTATATTGTATTTGTAATATTTCTTTAACAATTCTATAGAGAAGAAAAAAAAAACGCAGAATTTAAATCTAAAAACGAAAATGCCTTTCATAAAAGTTGTTAATAGGTTTGTTGCAAATATTTGCCTTAAAAACAAACCAGTGTTGCCAGGTCCAAGATTTGAATTTGTAACAGAACAGTTCGATTCTGCCAATTTTAGAATTTTATTTATATGCCGCATTTAGGAAAGACAAATGCTGTATTTTGCACTCATCGGTTCCTTAATTCTAAATTTATTGATTCTATTTGCTAACAATTCGCTTGAAATTGCCGCTTTTCCTAATATGAATTAACTATATTCTAAGTAGCGGTTAACTATATATTTGTATTAGCATTTATAACACGTTGTGACTCTATTTATTTTAGTTGATAAGCGATGCACATTATTATTAGAATAGCTTGGCTTGATTTGTATTACATTACGGTAGAACGGTCAACGAACCGATTTATATTTTTAAGAATTCTGTTAGCCTGCAAATACGCTGCATTTGACTTGTTGATCCATATTTTAATTTTTTTTTTGCATATTTTATAACCTTTTGGGAACCCTTTAGTTGCGGAGCACCAATTACCGGCTGCCATTTCTGAAGATCTTTAGATCGTTTTTGGACCTCTGCTTTAAATAAATTTATCGCTTTATACGGCAGACTAGTTTTTGTGAGGTTCTTTTTTTTTAAGTAAGGGGGCTACGTCTAATGCGCACTTGGTTATTTCAGGGCCTTTTCCGGAGGGTACAACCTGTTTCTCGGAGGCCAGTACTTTTACCTGCAGCTAGAATCACCCTGTTTTAGTGGGTTGGAAGCAGGCTTCACCCGCAGCACTTATGAGCGAATCTCCACACCAAGCTATCGAGACCTTCCCTCGGGGCCATCGAGAGGCAGTACCTAAGGTATCTATAAGTGCCCGGCGCCTCCACCAGAGTTCGACGACAGGATTTGGGGTATTGTACAGAAGCTTTTGGTTTCATTAATTCATTTGCTTATCCGTTTAATATAATCGCGTTTAGTTATCCTTCTGTTAATATAAATTAAACTTTTACCGCCAAGCTTCGAGATAGTTCATTAAATTTATTTTCACTGGTTTATCGGACCAGTTAATCTGTTTGCTCTGAATTTTCTCTCTTTTCTAATATACGTCAAGCGTTGGCCCAATAATTTTATTCTTTTCATTCATTTATCAAGTAATATAATCGCTCTGAAGTTTCTCTCTTTATCGCATCGACAGCCACGCTTTCGATAGTTTTATTCTAGTTTTGTTCCTTTATTAACTTATCGAGTTCATTGCTACATGTTATTATCGCTACATTTAAAATCGGTGCAACTATAGCGCACGCATACCTAGTGGTAATTAGCTTAGTTAACGTTAAAGTGATCACTTCGATTAGTAGTATTTAGTGCATTTAGTGGTAAGGCATACAGAACCGAGTATTAACAACCGAATTGGTCTCCGTACAAACTCCATATTGTACTCTATTTCTCATTTTCGTTAATAGTCATCAGACCTTCCTTGGTCTTTGGAAATCGAAGATTTTACTGTCTTATTGCCGTGTTTAAAAAAAAAAGAACTTAGTAGCCAATATATTGTTCCTTAAATTTTTAAATTGTGTTTTCTTGATAAGTTAAGTTAATGGATTATGATCCCGCATAGATTCTCGTTTTCTTGTGGGTATGAAATTAAGTATCGGTTGATTTTATGAGCTGACCTAGCCACCCTGCACAACACCAGCAGAGCTTTTTCCATTTAGTTGGCTAGAACGGGTGGCGATCAAACGACCCCACGACAGGGGCCGGGCTTTGCAATACAACTCTCCGGGGCTAGGGTCTTTTTTAATTAATTGGGGAAAAAAATCTTTACTTTCATTTTGGATTCAATCACAAAAACGTGTTGCAAATTTCCCTAGTGAAATCTCAGAAAATTCCCTAGAATTCCCCTAGATCTCTTAATTCGATAATAACTTATAAAATTAGGGTGGGATAAAAAAGTGTATAAAAATAGAAAATATTCGGTTTGCAAAGACGAGTTTTGTTAAAAATATGTACTATTTTTATAAATATTCCAGTGGTGTAACAAGGTTAGGGATTACTCATACGGCCCTCCGCTAAGTTCGCTCGCTCCGGGGACGCAACCAAACAAGAACTAACACAAACTAACTAATCTAAAAATTTGCATTCTCGACCGATAACAACAGTGCAACAGCTGGCTCACATTTAAATTTACGGCTAACTGTAGCCCAAATGTTCAAAATAGAAATGTGTTTTTCCTTGATTTCGGGCATGCCTTGGGCCTTGGGTTAGTTTGAGTTAGTTTTGTTTGGTTGCGCCCCCGAAGCGAGCGGAACGCCATGCGAGCACCCATTTTTTAACCATTGTACAACCACCAACGCAAACAATTTAACATTTGCGTTAAATTTAGCCGCTCCTGCATATAACAGTAGACGTTTCCCGTACCACATCAGAGGGCTTCAGAGTTGCGCGCGCATTACATTGTTGACAAACACCATATCTTTAGGGTCTAGCGAGTTGCTGTCAACTGGTCTTGTAGCTCAGTGGTTGGATGCTGTGTCTGCAATACGGCGGCCCGGGTTCGATCGTGGCAAGACATGTTTTTTTTTATTTGTAATATTATGTGTAAAAAGTTTTTTTCTTAATTTTGCTTATGCCTTGGGTTAGTTTTGGTTAGTTTCTATTGGTTGCCCACCCGTAGCGAGCGAAGCGAGCATAGGGCCATGCGTGAAGTGTAATATTAGACATTTTTGTCAACAATGTGATGCGCGCAACTCTGAAGCCCTCTGATGTGGTACGGGCAACGTCTTGTGCATATAACAATATAACAGCTAACGACCATTCATACTGTTACGGCTAACCTAACAACCATGCGAACGTTTTTGTGCTACCCTATACAACTAGCCGCCGTGCCCCTCGCTTCCCTGTCTGTATGAGTCATCACCCGGCCGGCTGCGAACAGGTTCGCAGGAATTATCTCGATGGCCTCGTCGAGATCGTATAGAGTGGCTCGGAATACTTCCCGAATATTCGTGATAGA